>JADANN010000348.1:0-60071 GCA_018806985.1 Angiostrongylus vasorum | reverse complement strand
CGTGTTGCGATGATTATTCCGAACTCAAATGCAGCTGTGACAACAACTAGCAGCTCTTCCTTCAACGTATTCAGAATGACTTGTTAGTACTTTAGTAGTTTCTTCTGCAAAATGTGAGATGTGTGCTGAGCGAAACTTCTGGTAAGCATCATGACCATCTTTCCAGTAAACGACGGTCAATTTGGTAGACGTATGCAACCAGTCGTAGATTTGGAAGCGGAAAAACTTGAACGGGAATCCAGGAAAGTTGTCGCGGGAGCTGAAGTGACAAGAAAAGAAAGTACGGAAACTTTTTGAAACGTTGCTATTGTATTCCTAACTTACAGTCTGTAAATTTGTTTATGGTATTAATGAATCTCATGATTCACTTTTATATTTGTATTATTTTATATTATATTATATATTTATTATTTATATTGTGGTAAAGCATGCCGATTTATAATGCGTGAAAGGTTAAATTGTTCAGAGAGGACTTAACGTCAACTGACCGTCCGCATAACGCTGCGAAGAAATCACAAGATTAATTCAATGCTATGTCGGTGATAAATGATATATCTGCACTTTTATTTTTCAATATGAAGTAGTAAGCGAAAAGATTGTCGAATGCTGTTCAAAATTGCCGAACGCTTTAGCGATCGTTCCCATCACTCCATAGCATACAGGTGTCTACCATCAGGAATTTTTTTAAATGATAGCTTCCGGAGGGGCGCGTGTGGCGCAGTGGTCGTAAATGCCCTGCAACACAAACGTGGAGTCGATCCCCACGCCCATGGCCCACCAAGCCTTTCATCTTCCGGAATCGGCAAATTGATTCCGGACTTCTCTGGGAGGAGACCAGCACTGGCTCGATACATCGGTAGGCCACGACGAGTTAATACAAAGGCCAAATATGCAGTCAGTCACCTCCAACGATGCAACGATGCTTAGTGAACTCGAATGCAGGACGCATTCCTCAGGAAGTGGTCAACCGTGAGAGCTGTATATATACATATGTATATCTACATATACATATATTTATAGCTTATGGCGCAATATATTGTAAGACCTATTATAGTTTCTAAAATTAATGAATTAAATGCTCTGAACGGTGTCAACATTGTTGCTTTCGACGAAACCGAATGATTCCTTTGCATGCTCGCTGGAAGTATTTGCACTTCTTAGCTTCAAGCACACACATCTCGTTGTGCAGTGGATTTTATTAGTTGAAATATAGACTAAATGAGTTTAAATATCTTTAGAAGAAAATTACAACCATCTTACCATATAGTGACCTAAGTGTAGCTTTCTTTTGAAGCCCACAAAGTACTTCTTTCGTTTTCTTCGTTTCTTGTTACGAACACCAAAGCGAAAGAATAGTGGGGACTTCGTGGGACAGGGCGCGATAGTGTTTTCTTTTTGTAGATTTGACTTCTGAGCGAATTTAAACGTTTTAGAAAATTTGATTGCGTCATCAGAGCGTCGCAAATGGGGTAACGCCTATGAAAATATGGTTGTGTTCATTGGTTTGGATTTGGCTGCCGTTTTATACTAACGATGATTTTAGACGGGGATGTGACAATACGACCCCAAGTTGGAGACGATATTATGGATGTCACTGAAGAGAATCGTAAGTGTTTACTGCAAGTCGTTTTTTTGGACGAGCAGAGGCATAGCGATCAACTTAGGATAATGGTTATTAAGATATATTTATGGTATTTGTTTTGGATTTGGTTATCCTTTTGTGGAACGATGGTTTTTAGATCTGGATGAGACAATAGGAGCCCAATTTGGCGAACATACTATTTATATCACTGACGAAAGTGGTGAGTGTTTCTTATAAGCCTCATTTTTAGGACGTGCAGAAGGATAATAATCAACTCGGGATAAGCCTTGTGAAAACGTATGCGTGACCTTTGTTTTGGATTCGGTTGCCCTTTTATACGAACGTTGATTTCCAGACGAATATAGAGAAGATCCTATTGTTCTCACTGACGAAAGTGGTTAGTGTTTATTATAAGTCTCGTTTCTTGGACATGCAAGGTCATAGTGATCGACTTAAATAAAATCATAATTGAATTACAATGTGCAACTTGTGGAGACATGTGTTGGCTTCTGGATACACTTCTGGATATCGTGCAAGTCAACCATGTGGAGCATCTGTGAGAGATCGATTAACACCGAGTGTTTCAACCTTTATCGTAAACATATCCATCTTCCCTACTTTTCTTTTTTATTTCTTGTTCACCTTGTTTAGGTGGCAACGCCTCGATCCAGATGAAACACAGTGGTTCTCCTATGCACTTACAGTGTGCTTTCCCAATTGACAACACAGCAGACAACAGCTCAAAGGACCGAATTTGTATAAAACTCGGGGTAAACAGTCGACATATGTATATATATTCTTACGAACTGCCGATGTCGAGGTGATGCGAGTTTGTATAAGTTGTCGTTTTTGTTGTTGTTGTCTTCCTTGTTGTTGTTGTTGTTTGTTGTTGTTGTTGCTGTTGTTGTTGTTTGTCGTTTTTGTTCGATGGTTGAAGTATCGGCGATTTCACCTTCGCTTTGTAATTCAGTGGATAGTCTGAAGTATCAATAAACATCTAACACACAAGTGAACGTCATTTCGTTTAGTAACAATTTACCATATTGTTGCGTGTGGGGCCACCTTTGTGTTTTTCACGTGGAATGACGAGCGGGATCCATCCAGTTCGAAAAATCAGCTTTAAGAAACGCGCCAGGTGACGTGTGATGGTGATGCATTCGACTTTCCGTCCCATCTTTCCGCTTTTGAAATTTGTGCAAAGCGCTTCAAGAATCTCGGACGTTGACGTTTTTGTTTGTTGTGCTAAGACCCTGACAGTCACTTTAAAATCATTACCATTGCGCTTCGATGTCCTCATTCTACCTAGAAGCATATTTTGTCGAATCTTAAGCTTCCCCTATAGATGTTCTTCTGTTCGCGCGCAAAGTGGCCTACCCTTTTCCCCAATGTTTTCTTAACCGTAGGCCTTCTTTCATGAGACCAAGTTTCTTGTAATTGAAACTTATGCAATCCTCGTCTTTGCTGTTAGAACAGATTATACAGTTTTCTCAGTTGCGTTGCACAAACGATCACAGAGGTCTTTGCAGACCAATGGATGGCTTAGCGGATTAGTCCGGTGGTCACTAACTGCCGCGGAATTTTCGAGACCTTTTTGCTTAAGTACCCATTAATGGTGCAAGTTATTTCACCCGATATTAAGGGCAGTTTCTAAGCAATCTTACCTAGGTTTGAAACGTTATTTTGGTGAGCAACCCTATCTTTAGGTCTGATCCGAGTGGCTTCTTCTTCGTGTCCATTGGAAGTGGCTATTTTTTCTTGCCAAGTTTAGTGATTCCTTCCTTTTCCTCACCTTCTGCGACCATATTTTCAGCCCTCCGGTACATGAGTTTGGAGAGTGCTTTTCTCATATGTGAAGAAAGAGAAGAAAAAATAGTGCACTAGTTTATTTTTATTTCTTGGTTTTTGATGCCACTTTGTTGTGGATCCACTCCCTGAAAGTTTTGTTTGGATATTTAAGAATACAAGCCATTTCCTGGTTGGCTTTTCTCGCGTAAATTTTATAAACTTTGACTGTCTATTTAACACAATGCTGACATATTTGCAAAACTCCGGACTGCAGGTGTTTGCGGTGGGGAACGAACGCGATATTACCCTTTCCGGGGGCTAACGCGTTCACCACCGCACCATGCGGATCATTCGTTTCGCCTGTCTCTCAGCTAGTTCTATCGATCAGGTGAAAAAAAATCGTCATAGGCAGTAAATAGAAAGCTAACATTGTGATTTAGACTACAGCCTCAGCTTAACTGTTTTTCGTTGCCGATTTGGGCTCACCAGATCAATCCCGTTGACGGGTGATTGCTGATAGCCTAATCGATAGAACTAGCTGAGAGACAGGAGAAACGAAGGACCCGCATGGTGTGGTGGTGAACGCGTTAGCCACCGGAAAGGGTAATAGCGCTTTCGTTCCTCACCGTAAACAGCTGCGGTCCAGGTTTTGCAAATATCAGCATCATTGTGGTTAAGTCGCAAATAATAACCTGCCGTGAAAAAATTGTAATAGGCAGTAAAGATGAAGTTAATATTGTGTCTATTTAACAATTTAAAGCACTCATCAATCCGTTCTTGTGTGGAACAGACGAAGCAGTCTTCTGTGTATCGGCAGTAGAATAAGGGTCGATGATCGAGAACTGGAGCTTCCATCCCTAGACATAGAAGCGATGTCAACCCTTGGTGCTAATTGCTTTCCTATAGGGCAACCCTCCAATTTATTCAAAATGTTTTTTTCGATCACCTAAAGACTGAGCAACTAAGAGACTGCTTTGAGAGAGCCATTAGTTGTTGAATCGACACACCATACCTATTCTTTTTCATGTTCTACGATTATCTGAAGAACGGTTTCTTTTACGGAGCAAATCATCACCACACTACTGTAAAGATTTCACTTAAAGTTCGATAGCGTGGCCTATTCATCACTTTTTTCTTTACACTTGACACTTGAATGGCCCGTCCTCACTGGTTGTGCGGGCCCCCACCATAATTTCCATTTTTCGGAGATTTGCTGGTTAAGCCATAGTGGTTCCCTGGAATCCCGAATGGAAACTGGCCAAAGTCTGCCCCCAGGTCTTCACCACCACGGGCAGTCGCAGCCCTTGTGGATCAGAGGGAGATTTGCCACCATGCGACTTTGATACCAGGACGGTGGTGGATCTTGGTATTGGTTTACTCTTAGCTAGGCTTCCTGATGGAAACGCGATCACTTTTTTCTATAGAATAAATATGACCAATTTTTTCGGCAACATATAATCACATGGTGAAAAGTGGATCCTACAGCATAATGGATCGAGCTAAGCGAGGAGATGAATGGAAAGGAAATAATTAAGACGAAGAATTTAAATATTTCCTATACTCTAATATGCGTCCAGATATGTTCATGATGACGTTTCCATTTTCAGGATGGTGAGGTGGGAAGAAGCCTCATGGTGTGATGGTGAACGTGTAAGCCCCTGAAAGGGGAATACCGCGCTCTTTCCATACCGCAAACACATGCGGTCCGAAGCTATGCAAATATCGCAGCATCGTTCTGGTTGCATCACACATAACACCCTGTCATGAAAAATTATAAAAGGCAGTGAATAAAAGTTTGACATGCAGTGAATTGTTCCGAGTCGACGCCGAACGATTGCAGCGGAAAAACGCTGCTTGAAATGGCTAACTCCTGCAAATATTGCATCTCTTGTATAAAAAAACAAAAAGAGCATTTTATGATATGATGTATAGGGAAACGCAGGTTTTGAAACTTTGGCTACGAAACCCTTCCTCACCTCACATCTTGCAAAGGCACAGAGTAGTAACAGGCTTCGACAGGAAACTGGACGGTTACTTTGCTTAAAAGTCTCCAGATCATCCTCTATCCCAGCCAGTGATATTCTGTATTTCCATGTATATCAGAATCAACATTTCATCTCCGTAGTAAACCCTCTATAGCATTCGTTTTCAGTTCGTTCATACCGTACTATTTGAACGGCGTGTTAAGAGTGGGATTCAGTTGATCACTATTCTCGCCACCATTCAATCTTTTCTTAAACTATCATCTTTTCCCACCGGAAGAACCGAAACAGAATGCTGGAATTGTAGAGGGTAACAAGAAGATGTCGTTTTCTAGAAACTTGCTTTGGAGAAGAACCACGGTTAAAATTGTTCCAATGCATCCGAAATTACTTCCCAGTAATTCCCTTAAGATTGCGATCTCAACGATCCGCTCAATACCGTTGATAAAATGTTTTTGAACCATCTGATTCGTTGCTTTTGTGTTGAGGTGACTTAAATAAAATTGCCAAAACTATTTATTTTTCACGTAACACCTTGCCATTAAAAAGTAGTAGACAATAAATAAAAGTTAGCGACATTACCAAAATTGTCATAACAGCATTGGAACGAGTCAATGCGAAGTGATGCAGAAACATCTTGCTGTGCAAAGACTCAAAATTCGATGAGGAAACAAGGTGTAATAGATGAAGTCCGAAAGAGTATAGTCGTTGCTTCTCCAAAAGTCTACAGTTTGAGGAGGCAACTCACACGACTGCTGAAGCAAAAATTGTAAACAAGGCGGTCTTCAGCAAATAGTTCTGTGATCGGTGCAGCGCATGGAATGTCCAAAAATAATTTCGTTGCAAAACAGCTCATCGCCCAGAAATTTATTAAAGCAACACGGTAGTGGTCACGCAGTTTCAACGAGCCTTTGTGAAAATCTCACAAAATGGCTGGTGATTCCACAGCGCTGACAATCTTTCAAGTTGTCATGTGCGAACAAGATTAATTGAAAAGCAGAAAGTGCGTGCAGGAAAATTCAGATTACATTTCAGGATTCAGTGGAAGCCTCACATTCATCGACCCCCTAAAGATGTTCGCAAGGTGACGGAGATGTCGCACTGAAAGTATTTTTAAATATTTCTCCTGTGCGGTCTCCAGAAAGGTTCTTCACTGCCAAGTAATCGACAAGCAGAAAACAGCTTTGTGAGAAAAAGAGTACGCATGTTATGAGAAAAGGTTTGAACGACTATGTCGCCTACACAGAACGAAATTAGAAACTACCATTCTGTGCGATTTTGGTAACAACCCTGGGGCACAGTGCGCACCAAAATATTCGAGAGTTACCGTATTAGGAAGCACGGCGCTCATTGGTACTTAGCGATCATTGTTAGAATTGGGTCCAAGTTTTTCGCTTTATCACACCATTTCTAAAGCAGCCATGCACAGGATCACGTTTAGTCAACATGAGCACCAAAATCACCTGCTTTATAAGACTACGCTAGAAAGGATGCGTAATGAACGACAAAGAGGGACGTTAGCCCCAATGCATTTCCTCCGACCTTTCATCAAACAGGATGAACCACAGAGCGAAATTGACCCATTTCTCGTCTATTCGCTTTTTCAAGACGTATTCGACAATCTCTTAGTGATAAAAGTGAGGAATTTGAGGTTATTTCGGGTTGGCTGGATATTAGAATAGGGACATCTATAGAATGTTTTATGTTCTATCAGGCGCATCGACGTGACTAAGGAAAAGTGATGGTCTTGAAAAATCTGTGGCTGTAACTGACCTGCGGCCTACCACACCATGCCGTCAGCTAATGGTTACCGCTCATAGGAGCGTCTGTAGAACAAACAACGGTGTGATCCGCCCTAACGACATGTGAGGAGACTTCATGGATCCGAGTAAAATAAACTTAAACTGACATAAGCCAAACGTTGGAAAAATACATTAGCAAATTGGGTTGACCACTTTATATGGGTATAAAAGAACGCCTAGTTGAGGAACCCAAAATTTCGCAAAGTGGTCTTCTAAGTACACGAAGGGCACAAAAGCACAACAGTGATCATTTTGAAGTTACTATCAAGATCTTATCACAGGGAATCAAAAACACCAACAGGCAAGGACGAGAGCCCCTGCAGCTGCTTGGACGAATTTTAAAAAATCTAAAAATGACTCGGAAATGCCTTTGCTGATATGTGTGACCTGCACCTTTCTCAAATTGATTTTTTTTACATGGATGTCTTTCAGGTGTGGTCTCACGTTGACAAAAGAAGAGTACCCTCACACTTCACAAAGCGGTGGGCAGTTTTTAAACCAAGTGGCGTTTCGTCGTTTCCCTTTCTCAGCAGTCGCGAGGTTGTTAACCAGCATACGTTTACTTCCATGCAATAACACGCATACAACACAATCGTAGCTGACGTTTCGGCACAATCGCCTTCTTCAGAGCATGGAAGGGTACACTAACAGGCAACTGACTAGGTCGAACGCTTCAACATCACAAACAGAAAGATGAAAATCTGAACAATAATTACAACATCTACGGCTTCTCGAAAAACCTACCGCTTTTTTTCACCTGTCTTCCACCGAGGAAGAACAGCTGCTCAGAGTCGCATATGGTTGACGACTGCACCACCCTCCATCAACGATCGATAACAAGGTAAGGGGCGAGATCACGTGTGTTCTCGGCGCATTCTTCCCTGCTATTCATTGTAGGATTTTTGGCATTTATCCAAAAAGCCTCGAGGAGTTGGCGCGTTGGTGTTCATAAAACGTTCATAAACGGAATTAACATAAAATTCCGCATGTTTTCGGTCGGCGTTCTCAAGACCCTTAGTTACCACTACGACAGAAGGTTTATCTCTAACCTCACAGTTGCACAAAAATGTGGCTTGCGAGAAATTAGAGAATTAATAAACTCGGAAACAATAAGTTGTCTGTTAGTGAAAAGGGGAGAGTTCGTAGTTATTCCTCGCCAGCTGGATGTTGAGATAACGGAGGAACATCTTAGTGATGCTACCCTCTATCGCCCATACTCTGAAAAGGAATACAAACAGTCAATACCGAGAGCTAAACAATCAATGGGTCAGTATGGCAAAGGCTGCAGGTTTAAAATCATCGGTTGTTTCGCACCTTTAAAATCAATAAACCAACATGTCCCGTCTGATACCTACTTATTAAAAAACATAAGTTGGTATCATCTGATGATGTTGCGTCAACAAATCCATCATCATTTAGGGTTAGACCCATCATTAGCTGTGTAGACGGGCCAACGGATAGAATAACCTGGTTCTTTAAGCCTAATACTTAACCCAGTTGCTTAACCACATTCCAGCCTACCTCACGAACACCCAAATGTTCCTAGAACGTCTACGTGACGTGTCTCCTAATAATGCGTACGTGATGGAGTCGTTCGACGTTACCGCGCTATACACGAACGTATCGAATGACTCCGCAATGCAAACCATCTTCGAACTTCTTGTTGAACATGAAGGAAAAATAAAAATGCATGGCCTGTCCATCCAGCAACTTATGGCTCTCTTAAAGGAGTGCCTAAACTGCTCGATTTTCAAATGGTCTGGGAAATACTACGCGCAAATAAGGGATGCTGGCAATGAGACAGCGATTGGCACCAAGCCTTGCCATTGCGTTTATGTCTAGAGTGGAAGCCCCCTTCTCGGTCTCCGGCCGCTACTCTACTGCAGATATATAGATGGTTGTTTTGTCGTCTTCTCTACACAGCAGGAGATGGACAAATGCTTTAAATTATTGAACGAGCAGTCAGAGTACATCAAGTTCACTCGGGAAGAAACCGAATGACGACTGGCTCACGTTTTCAAACGTTCAAATTAACTTATCAAGTAACGGTTATATGACAAAGTGGTACCGAAAGCCAAGTAACAAAAACATCCTGGTTCATTCCCTTTCTTCCCACCCTTCACACACAAAGAGGACGCTTGTGAGAAACATGTTTCAAACAGCCACCTCTGTGTGCACAAGTAGGGAACTAAAGGAAGAATTGCGCAACTTGGCTCGGCAGATAGCCATCTCCAATGGCTACGAAATTGTAACCCCACATGATAAGTTTCGAGGAAGAGCGACGCTCCAAAATGAACGGTTTGGCCGAAACAGAGTCCCGTTTATCTTGCCCTTCATTAGTAATGAAATAAGTGTAGCGAAGAAGCGATGCTTAAGAAGGGCGGATCTAGAGGAATCGATAGCGATAATTGAAATACCATCGGATCCTCTACGTCGTCAGTTAGTTCGTAATCGCCTATATGACCGTCCATGTGAAACACAAAGTTGCCAAATTTGCCCTTACGGCAAGGACGATGACTGCAAAAGTTCAGGTACCATATACCTGATCTCTTGTAGTACTTGCGAAGACGAATATATTGGCGAAACGGGTAGAGCTTTATATATCCGCATAAAAGAACACCGAGATGGCAAACGAAAAGCAAAACAAGGCACGACACTAGGGACGCATAGGATACAGCGGAGACTATTTTGATGTAAAAGTCGCCATTCTCGCACGGGATCCTAAAACACCAACGCGCAAACTTCTTGAGGGCTTTTTGGATAAATGCCAAAAATCCTACAATGAGTAGCAGAGAGGAATGCCCCGAGATCACGCGTGATCTCGCCACGTACCTTCGTATCGATCGTTGATGTGGGGAGGTGCAGTCGCCAACCATACGCGTCTCTGAGCGGCTGTTCTTCCTCGGTGGAAGAGCAGGTGAAAAAAAGCGGTGGGTTTTTCGAGAAGCCATTCATCTTGTAATTATCGTGCAGGTTTTCATCTTTCTGTTTGCGCTATTGAAGCGATTAACCTAGTAGGTTGCGTAATAGTGTACCCTTCCAGGCTCTGAAGAAGGCGATTCTGCCGAAAACGTCAGCTACGATTGTGTTGTATGCGTGTTATTGCATGGAAGTAAACGTATGCTGGTTAACAACCTCGCGACTGCTGAGACCGAAAACGACGAGGTCATAACTTCCATGATGCTGAGATGTTTGCAAAACTCCGGACCGCAGCTGTCTACGGTGCGGAACGAACGCGCTATTGTCCTTTCGGGGGAGTAACGCGTTCACCACCACACCATGCGGGTCCTTCTTTTCGCCTCTCTCTCAGCTAGTTCTATCGATTTTTTTGCCGTCAGGAATCACCCGTCAAAGGGATTGATCTGGGGAGCCCAAGTCGGCATTGAACCCAGTTAAGCTGAGGCTACAGTTATAATCACAATCTTAGCCTTTTTATTTGCTGCCTATTGTTTTTTAACGGCAGGGTACGTTGTGAAATATAACTACCATAATGCTGAGATATTTGCAAAACTCCGGACCGCAGGTGTCTACGGTGGGGAACGAGAGCTAAGATCGATAGGGGTACTATTACAAGAAGTGGCATTTATTTATACGATAGATTTTCATTAGTGCTTACATAATGTCCTTAGTAATAATCAGGAAACCCTCCCAACGGTTTACCGCCTCATCGTTGCTGGTAGGTGTTTCTGGGTGTCGGGTTGCGATATGCAGCGGAAGATTCATCCCACCAGCATGGTCTTCCAGGCTGAGAAGGAGTCCGGCCTTTCTACCAGGAAGTCCAGCTAAGAGTAAAGCAATACCAAAATCCACAACCGTCCTGGTATCAAACAAGTCACGTGGTGGGAAATATCCTTTTGGTCCACAAGAACGGCGACTGCCTGCGGCGGTGACGAGCTGAACAGACTTTGGCCAGGCTGACCTCGGAACTCCAGGGAAACATCATGGTTAGACCGTCTATATATAGACGAGCCACCAAAATTTCACTGCTTAGAAAATTGCTCTTGAGAATGTCGCATGCAGAAAGTTATGCATAGTTTTTATTAATCGATATGCAAAAGGATAGGTTCTCTTCTAAAAGTACATTTTTAAGAACAGGGTTTCGTCGATTCTGACCCTTCTTATTTGGAGAAACTGAACATTTTAATACCAATGTATGAAACTCAATTTAACCTGCAGCAGTTGATAAAGCAGCTTACTCGATGAATCATTTTGAACTGGTCGCTATCACATAGGACGTTCTCACTTAACGATTGACACAAGTTATACTTCGTTTGCCGATTTCTAGATGCCTCGGATTAACAGACTCCTCAGTGCCAATGCCGACTCTAATTAAAGTGACCATTCGGTGATTTTTGCTTTGAATCGAGCAGTTTTTGAGAACATAAGACTCCAATAAACGTTTAAAGGCTCCGAAAAAGTCCACTTTATGCTCCCTGGTTTACAAAAAAACTAAGCAGGAAGAGTTGAAATTTTTATACAGCTCACTAAGAATCTATTTATGCTGAATAGAAACTTCCTGATTTTCCGGGGGCTTCCATGACTGCTTCTATCTCAGCTGAGGCAAAAAGCCTTTCTTTAAATCAATGAAAGCGAGACAGAACGGTCTCTTGTACTTAAGCGATACTTCAATGAGTCTTGTTATTGCGTAGATGTAGTCCATCATAGTGAATCCTTTTCGGAACCCTCGTTGCTCACGTGGCCTTCCGTCATCTACTGTTCCATCAAACCATCTAGGTTCACTTAAATGAAGAGTTTATAAATGAAAGAACAGTAATAGTTAATGAGTTCCTATACTACCTTTCTAAAAGATGCTACTGTTTCGTACGGGTGGCTGAAAATTCGGTGGCTTTGCAAAAGCTTTTGATACCCTCTGCAGCTTCGACCACAACTGCTACTATTCCCACTTAGTTCTCTTCTTTTATCGTCTACTTGCACTGTTTTGTAAGTTCTAACCTGAGATAGCAGTTTACTGCAGCTAGTGAGTTATGGTACTCTCTATTGGGGGACTCCCTATGTCCAGAAACCAGTTTGTGGCTTCTGGTATTGTGAGTTACGACAAACGGTGTTGGTCGTCAACATGAACTCGGACATCTGCTCACTTCATTTGATCCAATCTACTTTGTGGGATTCCAGCCCAGCGGTTTATCGCCTCATCGTGGTTGGAAGGCGTTCCCGGGTGTCGGGCTGCAATGTACAGCGGGAGTTCATCCCCCTGGCAGGGTCTCCCAAGCTGGGAAGAAGTCTGGCGTTTCCACCAGGAAGCCTAGCCAAGAGTAAACCATTACTAGGATCTACCACCGTCCTGGTATCAAACTTCTCGAATGGTGGCAAATTCCTCTCTGATAGAGAAGAGCTGCGACTCCCTGTGGTTGTGACAAATTGGGGCAGATTTTGGCCACGTTGACGCCAGGATTCCAGAGAACCACAATGGCTAGACCAGCAACTCTCCGCAAAACTGAAGGTTATGCTGGGGCCTGCACAATCATACAGGATGGGTCATCAAAGTACCCAAGTAATCATTTTGTGCGTTTTAATGCGACGTTGTTCATACGTTTTTCTGGGTTCAACCTTAGCTATGAGATCTCATTTGGTGACCTTGAAGAATGTGTGGTCTTCTCTGTAGAAGTTTTTCCAAAACCATATAGAACACTTCGACTTATTCTTTATCATAAAGAGTCCAAAACTGCTTTTTTTTCAAGCTTGAAGGTGGATGTCCGCAATGAACACATCTGTAATGAAATTGACAACGTCGTCGCAAATCAGTGCTGCAAAATCGATATTCCCATTGTCTTTAAGTTTTTTAGTAGAGCTGCAGCAGAACTATCGGTTTCTTTGGTTTCAGGTTCTTTCCTTCACGGAAAGGAAATGGAGCCACAAAATTCAAGAAACGAATTTCCAAAACCATTTCCGAATAAATTTTTTAAATATTTCTATTCGGTTTAAGGAATTCGCGACGATTTAGCCTCCAAAGGTGTCACTTGGAATGGAACTTGCGGACCAATGTGACCTCCATCGAAGGAATACTGCTTCTGACAGTTTATTTGAAGGAAAACGGCATTCCTACAATTTTTTCCCTCGTTATCAGTTGGTAGTTCGCCCGGCTCAGGTATTGTGGCGGGAGCCAACCCGGAAAATCTCTGTTTTGTACTCAGAAATACATTAAAAACCTTTCTTCGAACAAATAGTTCATTGACCGGTGACCTACCTTTGACTGGTGTTTCAATTCTAATTGCAGGGATAACTTGTATAGGACGTTCGGGCGCAAACATTTTAAAAATAAACTGAACATAAGTTGCATCGTGAATGTGTGAACGAAAGATCCTTTCATTGACATAAAGTGCTTCCATATGCAGTGTCCATTCGCAGGGGTTAGCGGAATAAAAACTTTTATTTCTGGTTTTTTTTATTGCAAATACATATGGTCGGGGATAGCACAGTGGTAGGGATGCCGATCATTACGAGCACGTGCTGGTTCGATCCAGTGCAAGGGAGGGTCATCAAGTCATTCATCACTCAGGCGTCGGGAAACTAGCACCGGACTTGTCCGGAAAAAAATCGCCCTTTGCAGTTCAATTCGGGAACGCTCCAACCCGGCTATCTCAGAACTCCAGGGAGAATAGTCTCGACCAGCTGTGCCATTCAAGATGGAATGGAAATCCTCAAGCAGCAGCCGAAACCATACATAAAAGTTGGAAGACCTTCGTCAATAATGGATGCGAGGAAGTGAATTGAATTTGAGAACTGCTGGGATCTGCACAGTAGAATTGAAGTCGGATTGTACAAATTAAGAAAAAAAAAGAAGAATTTCGAGTTTAGCGCTGTGTGGAATGCACGGATATTAAAAAAATACAGGAATGTATCCAGGATGAATGGAAAAATCCGCAAATCCTAATAGCAATGTGTATGCTGCATTTACAAAATCAACAGTTGCACGCATATTTAAATTGCTTTATTACAGCAGGGAATAGGTAATGTAATAGGTCTGTTGCTTCTACGATTCTTTTTCGATTAGCGCCGAACACTGTGGTGGACACGGTGGCTCTGACCCCATGTCTTCCTCTTCCGAGTAAGGTGCAATCGGTTTCTCGGATCACTAAAACTTCGCTCGTTGACGACAGGCACGAACCGCCTATTCGCCTGTGAATGGTCAGCCCTCATCGAGACGGTACCATACTTATACTGCTGAATTTTTGAATTCTGTACTGCACCGTATAACAAGCATAGTTCTATCTATACAAAAAATAGTAATGTATGCCCCAGCGGTAGAGACGGTGATTGCACGAGTTCAGGGTACAGTGTACTTAATCTCTTGTAAAGCGTGTGGAGACGAATACCATTAGTGAAAGGCGTAGACCGCTCTGCGTTCGCTTAAAAGAACACCTAATCGGAGAAATTTGATTTGAAACCAAGTGAAACTAGGCGCGCAGAGGGCACAGAAACATAACGGAGAAGGTTTTGAAGTATAAGTCACTATCCTCGTACAGGAATCCAAGACATCAGCGCGTAAAACTTCTGAAGCGTTTTGTATTTATTCCAAAAATCCAAAACTAAACCCCAAGGAGGAGTGTCTTGCCATCACGCGCGAACTCACGCCACATCTCAGGCTGATTCTATGACCTGACCCACACATTTCTCGCACATGTACTACTCTGTGCTGCTGATCTCCACCATTTAGCTGGAATACTTGCAAAGAATAAAACGGTGAAACGTTGAAAGAAGCGGATTATTGTGCAAATGTAAATTTATATGATAAGTTTTATCTGCCAAGGTTATGAAAGTGTTTGGCTGAGTAGATCGCATGTCAATTGTACCTTTCCAGCCTCTGAGGAAGGCGAAACCGCCAAAACGTCAGCTGTTGTACGCTATTAAATGCTATAATACCAACCTCGTGTTTGCTCACTAAAAAAAGAACAGTGAATTCTCAATCAACGCCGAGACTAATAGAGAGTCGCTGCAGACGACTAAAGAAATTTGTAAAAGCAGTGAAACGGGCAAGCGGACTGTCATCGAAGGGTCCTGCATTACGTACAAGTTTATTATGAACCTTACTGATAGTGGGAAGGTCAGCGATACTGGGAGTGAGCACTGGTTAGTGGCAGAGGAAGAGGTCAATTAGTGAAGCAAAAAAGTAGAGAGTATTGTTAGTTGGTTCAGAAATAAATGGGCGCTTTAAAAAATTTATTGTTTTCGTGTATTTTTTACTAATAAAATACTTTCAGAAGTTCGGCATGTTGTATACTATTAGAAAGCTGACACTATGCTTTCTTTATTCATGCTTCCATATTTTGTTTAAAGTTAAATATTTTTTTGCCAGCTTTGAGCTTTGCAATTTTGGACATCAAAAACGAATTTTCGTCATATTTTCTTTTATGAGTTCAAACTCGGTCGTAGGGCAGCAGAGGCGGCTCGAAACATTAATGAAGTTTGGGGGTGAAGGAAGTGTTAGTGAATCAGCAGTGCGAACATTGTTCTGGACATTCCGATTTGGTGATTTCGACCTCGAAGATATGGAACGCAGCGAACGCGCCAATGAACTTCACGACGACGAAATGAAGGTACTAGTGGAAGCAAACACGCTTCGGGACAGCTTGCAGAAAGCTTCGCGTAAGCACAGGAAGAATTTCCATTCACTTGAGTCCCATAGGAAAGAAAAAAAACCCGACAAGTGGATGCCGCACGAATTAAACGATAATCGAAGAATTCTTCGTATTCTTGTTGAGCAAACACGAGGTGTTATTTTTATTCTTTATTCACAAACAAGCTGACGTGTCGGCGGATTTCGAGTTCCTCAGAGCCTGGAAAGGTCAAGTTGACAGCAATCTATTCGGGCAAACACCTCCATAACCAAACAGAGAAAACGCTGAACCAAGATTTCAGTCACATTGAACACAGCTTTGCACACTCACCGCTTTCTATGAGGCTTCCACTGAGTATGTCGCGGTGGAGACCAACCGCACAGAATTCACATGGAAGCATAATATGCCCCCGCCCATCAAAATAACAGCCTTATATACTGCCCAATATCACGCGTGATAATGAGGCATTCTTCCCTGCGGTTCATTTTCGGATTTCTGGAATTAACCCAGAACGCCTCGAGAGTTTTGCGCTCTTGTGTTCTCGATTCCTGCGCGAGGATCGTGACACGTACTTCAAAGTCCTCCCCGCTATGTCTCTGGGTCCTATGCGTGCCTAGTGGGGTATTTGGTTTACGTTTGCCGACTAGGTGTTCTTTTATGCGGACATAGAGGGGTCTGCCCGTTTCGCCATTGTATTCGTCTCAGCACGCCTTACAGGAGATCAGATAAACTATACCCGAGCTCATGCAATCACCGTCTCTCACCATTAGGGGCAAATTATGCAATTTTGCGTTGCACATAGACGGTCATATAGGCGGTTACGAACTAGTTGGCGCCTAAGATTACTCGGTGGCATTTCAATTACGTTTACCGAATTCTCTAGACCCGCCCTTCTTAAGCAGCGTTTTATAGCTGCACTTACATCATTTCAGATGAAGGGTAGGATAAACGGGACCATTTTAATAGAAAGTCGGACGTGAGATAATCGAAGAAATCGCCGTTTTGAAGTGTCGCCTGCTGTTATTCTGCGCAATAAAAAACGACCCTTTTCTTGATTGAATTGTAACATGAGAAGAGAAATGGATTCTGTACGACAACTGGCGACGTTCACCTCAATGATCGGATTGCGATCAGAAATCCCAAAGCAGAAATTGCACCAAAAAAAGGGTTGTAGTGACTGTTTGGTGACTGTTCGGCGGTTTACAGGCGAGCTGATTTATCACGGGAATTTTGAATCCGGGCGAAACTTTTGCAGCAGAGAAGTGTCGCCAACAAATTGACCAAATGCACCGTAAACTTCAACAACAACGACCGGCATTAGTCAATAGAACAGGACTAGAAGCAGAACAGGAGCTTCTTGAGGCGACGCCTTGTCTCGCGTTGCGGAACCAGCACTGCACAAGTTGAACTAGTTGTGGTATGAAATTTGTTTCATCCGCCATAATCGTCAGACCTCTCGCCTACCGACGATCACTTGTTCACGAACCTTAATAACATAATGCGCGAGAAATCCTTCTTCAACCACGATGACGAAAAAATTGCCTTAAACCAATTCACCGCTACCAGAACTCCAGAATTTTATGCAACTGAAATAAATGAATTTTGTTCGTTGTTGGAAAAAAATGTGTAAAATTAAAAAAAATTTATATTTCAATCAACAAAGTTTTGCTTGGGGCAAGTTGTGACATTTTAAGTAACTCAGTTAAAAACGCCCATTTATTTCTAAACCTAATTGAATGGGTCACCTATTTGTGGTATCACCAAAGCCGTCAATCGAAATTAAAGTATCGTAATTCTCATGTCTACTCTGAACGCGGAATAGCTTTGCCAATATTTCGAACTCCCATCTCCAACGGGTAAGTTAGTACTGCGCTAGTTGTGCTTCCTTTTCGATTTGGCACAATAGTAGAAAAGTGTTGCATAAAGTTCTTTTTCAGTGTGAAGATGATGCACAGCAACATACTGATGTCGCGAGGAATTCGGGAAGGCTTTCAAATGGCCGCTCAACCAATGAGCTCGAATGAAATGCAATTGCAAAGCAGTGCAAATAGAAATGCCGGACCCCTTCTCAGCTTGGGACACCCTCCCAGGGGATGAATCCTCCGCTGTACCTCGCCGTTCAACACCCAGGATCTTCTCCCAGCAACGATGAGGCGGTAAACCGTTGGAAGAGTGAGAGCAGAATAAATGAAATACCATTAAGAAATATTGTTATAAATGTTTTTTTAACTCGCTAACAAGAAAGTCGAATTTTTTTACGGATTCATCTAAGGGCAAACACAACACTTTCGATCATGTGATAGATTCCTCCGTTTTTAAATTATACAGCGATTCGTTGATTTTTCCAGAGAAGTAGCCGATTGGCTTAGTTTTAAATACGGAAGAATGTTATTCGTAACTACATCAACTAAGGTGTAATGAAACATTTGAACTGGAACGAGTGTTAGAACTACGGGCGAGAATACTATCTCATTGGCAGGCTAACACGAGGTTGATAAATGGTTTATCGGGTGAACGCTCCGATGTCTTCGTCTTTTACAGATCCCGATGATTCAGATTGATTGACCACGGTCGTTCTTCTTCACGATGTCGTGTCTTCACAAAAAACAGTCATTTGCAATTGCTACGAAGCAGATGCCACTTAGGCTAGGTCAAAGGAAAAGTTATTCGGCAAAAATAATCCTCCAAAACAAAGCAAGATTTCTTCCAAGCCACTTTTCAAATTAAATGAAATATGTTACGGCATTAAGAGGCTCCTAAGAAGCGGTCCTGAAAAACTCTGTGGCAGTTATTGGCCATCCACAAATTATCCTGCGCTCTTAATTTACCTATAAACGCTCGTACAGCTAAAAAAAATTGTATAATCTGTTCTAATGAGGACAACATTATTTACTGCTACCCTCCAGAACGTCATGCAAACATTGGAATGGGATAATACGGTAGTGAAAATCGATGGTTGGCAGTTACATCATCTTAGCTTTGCTGATGATATCGTCCTCATAACAACAAAAATTATCCAAGCGGGACGTATGTTTGCCGGCTTTAATAAAGCCTGCGGGAAGATCGGTCTTTGACTAAATATCACAAAAACGATGCTCATAAGGAACGGATTGGTTTCGTATGCCCCATTTATGCTCAACGGAACGAATATCTCCCAATGCTCCAGTTATGCTCACATAGGTACAGAAATCAGCATAGTGAGCAACCTAGCTCCAGGGCTGAGCAGAAGGAAACGAGTGGCCTGGGGGAGCTTTCAAGAGCAACAACGATGCAGTAAAGAAATAAAGAACATCGACTCCGTGCCCACCTTTTCGACTCAACGGTACTTCCCGCCCTTACGTATGCGCCAGAAACCTGGTCTCTGCGTAAGCAGGCTGAAAGATCACTCAGCATTATCGAATGCGCAGTCGAAAGGAGGATGCTAGGAGTATCCCGTTCCACACAACTAAGTGAAGGGATCCGAAGCTCCGATCTGCGTCAGCGATTAAAAGTCAAAGATGCCGTTCTGTACGCTATACAGCCGAAGATAAGATGGGCCAGACACGTAATGCGTATGAATGACAACCGATGGACAAGAGCCGTTAGTGACTGGATTCCTCGGGATGTCAAACGCACTGCAGGAAGACCACCGATCCGGTGGTCAGAGTTAATCACGAGAAGCCTGGAAGAAAGATATGGTGTTCGACGAGTCCCTAGAGAGAGCAGAACCCACTGGGCTATTCTTGCACGCGACAGTGAAAAATGGAAGATTTACTGGAGCGTGCTCATGTCACTCGACGATCAACGGGACTACAGGTGATACAGGTGGCAGGTTCCAACGAGAGGAACGGTGAGTGCATGAGTTCAGGTGCAAATACTTAGTCTCATGCAAGACATGCAGTGAAGAAGATACGGCAGACCACTTTGTGTCCACATGAAAGAACACCTGGATGGGAAAGTTAGATTTCGTCAAAGCACTCATATAGGTGCACATAGGGTAAAAAGTACAATCATGATGATTTTTAAGTGTCTGTCATTATCCTACCACCGGAAACAAAATTGTCAATGCGCAGGGCTCTTGAGTCGTTGCGGCCAAACTTCAAAAATCGGATGATGGGCCGGAAAGATGGAAATCCCTCTATCACAGTAATCTGGCCCGTTTTTTTCGATTTGGTTTTTTGACCTGTTTGTGTCCCGTTCATCATGCTAATTGTTCAACACAGGTGGTCCCACATGCACTTCGCCTTGAGCAGTTTCTAAACAAAATGGCTTTCATTCATGTGATAGATCTTTGCTACTACTGTAAACAACAACAACAACAACAACAACAACAACGTTAATCTGTGTGATATTTGAAAAAAAAGTCGCCACTAAACGCTTTCGGACTTCAACAATTACAAGATCTAAATAATCGATTTCCTCCCAACGGCTTACCGCCTCATCGTGGCTGGGAGGTGTTCCTGGGTGTCGGATTGCGATATACTGCGGGGGGCTTATCGCCTGGCAGGGTCTCCCAAGTTGAGAAGGAGTCCGGCGTTTCTATCAGCAAGCCTAGCTAAGAGTAAACTAATACGTGGATCAACCTCCGTCCTGGTATAAAAGTCATATGGTGGTAAATGTCCTTCTGATCCACAAGGGCTGTAACTGTTTGTGGTGGTGGAGACCTGGGGCAGACTTTGGCCAGGTTGACCTCGAAATTCCAGGGAACCACAATGGCTTAACCAGCAAATCTCCGAAAAGTAAAGATTATGCTGGGGCCCGCACAACCAGTGAGGACGGACCATTCAAGTATCAAGCAAGTAAATAATCGAGTGTCACCGATGCTAAGTCAGATGTCCAATCTTACTGAACGGAATTACTTTTATTTTATTCCGAAACGACTTATTGCCGGTCCCCTAAATCAGTTTTAGTTAAGAAGGTAAGAAGTCGTCTATGCAGGAAAGCGCGTTTCATGTGGTGCAAAAGTGTTCCGTGAGCGATATTGATTGGATCGTTAGAACAGCGATCATAAGTGAATTGACAAGTTTTACTTTCGAAGAGTGAAAAATTTTTTCCTGTGCTAGGTTTCGCAAGAAAATGTTGAACTATAGACATCTTTTTCCCCTTGCCTTCTAAAATACGGAACTTTTTGATTGCCCTGGTGGGAGTAGATAAGGCGAGAAGAGAGGATCGTATAATGCTGAGAACAGTTAACAATGGAATTGAATGACGTCCCTTATATCCATCGAAAATAAGGCGTTGTTGTGAAAACGTAAAGATGTAAGGAGATATTGACACTGCTGAAGATCACCTGTATCACCTGTAGTCCCGTTGATCATCGAGTGACTCGAGCGGGCGCCAGTAAATCTTCCATTTTTCCCCTATCGCGTGCAAGTGGTTCTGCTCGTTCTAGGGACTCGCACAGCATCATATCTTTTTTCTAGGCTCTTCGTGAAGAACTCTGATCATCGGGTCGGTGCTCTTCCTGCAGTACGTTTGACATCCCCGAGGAATCCAGTCACTAACGGCTCTTGTCCATCGGTTGCCATTCATACGCATTACGTGTCCGGCCCACCCTATCTTCGACTGTTTGACGTACAGAACGGCATCTTTGATTTTTGATCGTTGACGCAGGTCGGAGCTTCGGATCCCATCCTTTACTTGTGTGAAACGGGATACTCCTAGCATCGTCCTTTCGACTGCGCGCTCGATAACGCTAAGTGACCTTTCATCCTGCTTACGCAGCGACCAGGTTTCTGACGCATACGCTAGGGCAGGAAGTACTGTGAGTCGAAGAGGTGGGCACGGAGTCGGCTGTTCTTTGTCCTCTTCACTACATCCTCGATGCTCTTGAAAGCTGCCCAATCCGCTCGTTTCCTTCTGTTCAACTCTGGAGCTAAGTCGTTTAGCATGTTGATTTCCCGACCTAGATAGACATAACTGGAGCATTCGGAGATATTCGTTCCGTTGAGGGTGAGGGGGGGGGGCATACGAAACAAGTCCGTTCCTACATCGTTTCTTTTGAACATCGTTTTTGTGAGATTTAGTCGAAGAACAATCTTTCCACAGGCTTTATCAAAGTCGGCAAGCATACGTCTCGCTTGGTTAATGTTTGATGTCACAAGCAACATGCCATCAGCAAAGCGAAGATGTTGTAACTGCCCACCATCGATTTTCACTCCCACATTATCTTATTCCAATGTTCACATGACGTTCTGGAGGGTGGCGGTAAATAAATATGGCGAGCTGGTATCGCCTTGCCTAACCTCTCTTTTAACGTCGATGTTAATATCGTTGTAGAATGGTGATATCTTGGTTGCGAAATTTTTGTACAGCTCACGAAGAATCTTTATGTACTGAGCAGGAACTCCTTGCCTATCAAGGGCTTCCATGACTGCTTTTATCTCAGTTGAGTCAAAGGCCTTGTTTAAATCGATGAAAGTAATACAGAGCGCTGTTTTGTGCTCTTGCGATAATTCGATGAGTCGTGTTATCGTGTGGATGTGGTCCACTGCACTAAATCCTTTTCGAAAGCCATCTTGCTCACATGACTACCTTTCGACCAGCGTTCTCTCAATCCTGTTTAAGGTGACTCGAGTGAAAAGTTTATAGACGGGAGACAGCAAGCAGATTGGGCGACAGTTTCCGATATCGTGGAGATCACTCTTCTTGAACATCAGCACGATCTTGCTGTCTTCCACTGGGAAGGGATCTTGAATTCAGATAGGTAACGTGTAAAGAGTCGAGCCAGTGTGTTTAAGAGGACCGGCGGAAGGTTCTTCAGGTGTTCTGGTCTTATCCTCTCCGGACCTGGTGTTGTTCGATTTTTCACCGACGAAATGGCATGCCGGAATTCGGAAGGGAGAACCGGTGGTGCAACATATCCATCCTTCTTTATTTCGTATGACAGAAGGTGAACGTGGCTATCGAAGAGATCTGAGTAGTATTCGTAAATGATTTTCTCCATTGCCTTTCTGGACGCTGTAACTGTTCCGTCTGGGGGTCGGAGTGCAATCATCTTGGTCTTGTAATTGACGAAGTTTCGGTGGGCTTTGCGAATGCTTTTGCCGGCCCTCTACAGCTTCGACCATTACTGTTGCTCTTCTCTATTTAAGATCTTCTTTCATCGCCTGCCTGCATTGTTTTGCAAGTTTGGACCATAGCTCGCGAATGCCTGCAATTCGAGCCATTCCACGCTGGCATATCAGCTCGGGTGCTTCTGGAGACAGATGTCTCTTGGTGACTTTCGAACTCTCAGTTTTCATAGCGCTAACGTGAAGATTTTAAATGAGCCGATCGTATTCTTCGTCGATGTTATCGACAACGGCATCTTCCCAACAGCCGACTAATGAATTGAATGAGTACCAGTTTACGGTGGTTCTGGGACTTCGTTTTTTGAATTTAGCGGCTTTTTCTCCTTTCCGCGAGAAATAGAATCTTGCGCGAAAGGAGACGATGGTCTGATCCCATGTTGAATTTTGCGACAACAGCGACATCGGTTAGGCAAGACCTTCTATTTACTATGATGTGGTCTATTTCGTTATGGTACCCTCCACTGGAGACTCAAATGCCCAGCGCTGAGAGTGAGGCTTCTGGAATTGTGAGTTACCATGGATTGTCTTGGTCGCCATGATAAAATCAGACAGCCACTCACCCTGTTCGTTCCATTCTAAATCGTGGGTGCCAATTTGACGTCCTTCTTGGTCCAATCTAGGCGGTAAAATCTCCAATGATGACCTTGATGAAGGTATTGTAGAACTTCTCCAACTCCACATAGAACGCTTCGACTTCTTTTTTCGTCATAGTTTGAAGTCGGGGCGCAAACGACGAATGTTGCCAAGATCGGTATTGATCCATTCTTTTTAATCGCAAGCGTAAGATTCGGGTGGTTAGTTGTTCGGATGAATCAATGTTCATGGACAAACTCGTGCTGGCGAGAACGGCGACGCTGCCGACTCCTCTACTGTCGCATGTTCCGAGGAACAGTTCTTCTCCGGTGTCACAGACGGCGTTGAATGGGCGGCGTGGTTTCCTCTCGGCCAGGCTAATGACGTCGTACCTTATCCTTCTTGCTTGCATGAGCAAGTCTTCTATCGAGGACTCGGATGCAGGTGTATGTGCATTGTAAGTTCAGAACGTCCCCATAGTCCTTCGTGATCCAGGCAGTTTCCATTGGCCCTGAGATTTTAGCATCCTCTCCGTACTCGTCCTACCCAACGCTGCCGAATTGGGGCTCTTTCGGGGTCAGGGGAATAAGACCAGTTTCTTTTGCTGTTTTTAGCTTTTTTGATGCCCACGTATAGCTTGGTGGGCTGTAAACCTGGGAGATGGGTATACTCACGGGTAGCTTGCAGGCTTTCCCAGAGTCGACACGGAGCTTATTTGGAGGCGACTGCTAACTAAGCTCCCATATACTTCCCTATCACTTGACTGCAATCTTCTGACAGAATTGACTTGTAGAATACAATCCGCATAAGCGAGAACGCACCCACACAGGCATGCATGAATACGCCTTGCAAATACAGAAAGTATGTGCCAAAATCGGCGCAGCAGAAACAGGGAGTCCCATCCCCTGGATCCACTTGCGTCTCAGGGAAGCAAAGGTCACTCTTGGTCCGCGGTTAACCCCCCTGTCCGCCACCTGGGGACGGTGCCGCGTAGCCTGGCGACTAACCGGCTCAAGATCCCTTATGTGAGGGAGATACTACTGAAGATATATGAAGAAATACAGGACGACCTGTGTCATCGTACAAAAGTCGGTGTTTGCTCCTTTGGCTACCGCGCTTAATCCAATATTCCAACCATTGATGATTGCGCTCTGGTTAACTGTCTCCACCTTTCATCATAGGACACCCGCACGTGCGCACGTTTATCACAGCCCACATACAACGTTTCCTCGTTGCAAACTCTCCCTATCTGAAGTTTTGTATTCTAAGTGCCACCGTATGGACGGGTGTGGCACTATGGTTGGAGTCGTCCCTGCAACACACATGGGATCGATTTCCCGTGCTTCTAGCCCATCAAGCCTCCCATTACTTTGGGGTTGGCAAATTTTTGCCAGACTTGTCTGGGAGGATAGCAACATTGGCTGGATACATCGGTAGGCAACAACGAGTCGTTGTAAAGGCCAGATATGCATTCAATCACCTCCAAACGATGCTTAACGAAGACGAATGCATGCACCATCCCTCTGGGATTGATCAACGCCGAGAGCTCTATCTTTATCTCTTAAGCCATCGTTGATTTCTTCACAGTTCTTACAGGTATCTAAGTTCTCCTGGCGTCCCCAGAACTTGCGCTTAAGTAAACTGGGTACAAGTTATAGCCTTTCATCTCATCTTCGCGTCAGAGATAAAGCTTTTGTATTGTGTTGTTTTGTAAGAATGTTTGTTAGATCGTGCTGAAGACAAGCGAAGCCAAGCATTTCTCCAAAAAGGTGTTTAACTAGTCGAGAGGATTGAAACACTGACTGCGCCTACCAGTAGGTCCCACGTGTGTGTTTGTCAAAAACGAGTTCTGTACTGTGCAGTACATTGTGTAGTATATATGCCACGAGTTCCAGTGGTGAATAACATTTATAAAGGGATATTTTAATTTTCCCATTCTCTGATAGAGAGAATAAAAAACTAAAATTGTTGTTGAGCTGTTTTATGTTTTGGGGCGAAAACTCTTTCTTCTTTCTTGGGAGTAACTAGAGAGAAACCAGTTGTAAAATGCGAAACATTCTTGCATGGTTTTGGTATAGTTAAGTTCTCTTTCGCTTAGTATTTTAGTGTATGCTTGAAATCTTTCAGAATAGTTGAGAGATGACATGAGCATGTGCGGCACAGAACAGCAAGTGTCACCAACAGCTTAAGCCTCCCCAATATCAATTATTATCCACCAGCCCTCCAGCGCTTTCCTTAGTAGGTGGCAGTAAGACTGGTTCTACAGTTCACAAAGTTGCTACCTACTTGTCAGTGAGAGTTTATGAAACTTTTGGCGGGTGAATTCTGAGAAAGAGAATAAGAATAATTGTTGTAGGATATTTCTGTCACCGTTTCACGCTACAGGATTCCTCAAAATATGTGGAGCTTTCATTCAATACTAGTCTGATTAGAAATCTCCGACAGCGAGTTCCTCCTGAAGTAGTACAAATCTTGAGCGTGATCAGGGCTATAAAAAATCAGTGCTTTTATGATATTTGTATGTTTGGATTGGACCAACTGACAAACGAGTAGCTAAGTACATCTTGAAAGATACAATGAGTTGGTGAACCAAAAAAACCAGAGATTTTTATAACTCTTTGGAGTTGCACAAGAAGCTCGCGGATGATTTGCGTTGCGGAGTCATTCGACTCCTTAATAAAAAAGGCGGTAACGACGAAGGACTCCATAACGTACGCACTGTTGGGACGCACGTCACGCAGATGATTCAGGTACCTTTTGGTTCTTAACGGAAGGGGTGGTATTTACTTCTGCAACTGCGTGAGCTATAGGTTTAAAAACCAAGCTATTTTATCGGTAAGTCCTCCTAGACAACTGATCACGAGTCTAACCTTAAAGGTTCAGGGGTCGGGAGACGCCAGATCATGGGAGGGTGCTAATTTATGGGCTTCCACAAACAAGAATAAGATGGAATATGTTGATAATTCGATTCTAAGATACGAAACTTCAGAAAGTTAAGCCTAACGAGCTTGCCACTTGGACGCAGACCTTGGTCAATTTTCGATATTGACGTTTGAACTCCTTTTCAGATGTTGCGAGATTAAGCGTAGCGTCTTTCAAAATGGTTTTCGTCTTCAAGACGTTATTTCGACATCTAACGGGGAAGGAATTAAAACAAACCTCCCACCTTTATTACTATTGATAGTCTAGTAGTCTTTTTTTTTCTAACTGTTAACGTACTCTGACTAGGAAAGCACATTGCGAGCTCGAAAAGAATCCTATGTTGAAATCGTTTCTCACTTAGAAGACCAGTTACAACGGCACGGACTGCTTGCTCAGTTTTCTTTCAACCGTAAATTTTTTAGATACAATTCTTCCAATAGATTTTTTTTTACAATACCTGTTGTAGTAATACAAGCCTGCCTATTTAATAACGCTGCGTGTGCCTTAGATTTATGTCCAGTTTGAACTATCACAGAGAATGGTAGCTCTTTTCAGTTTTGTTTTAGCTCATTTCATTTTATTGCGGACGACTACTGTTCGACACGATGCCGACCTCAGTACTTCATCAACTCGATTTGTTTCCCTGCAGGCATCACCCACGAATTTCTTCGGCCATTCCAGATGTCCGCTTGGCCGCTAGAGGATCCTAGTCCTTTCAAAAATGTCGCAGAATGCTGATTGAGTCGAATAAACCGACTTTCCACATAACCATGGCATGAATAACCAACATATTCGTTTAGATTCTTCAGCTGACTCAAGGTTTTACTTAGCCTTTGCTCGCCTAACGTTACCACATCTTCGCGTTTTTTCAGAGTCATTGACTCAAATCGATGACCCACAGTCGTTCTTCCTCGCGTTGTAGGGTCTTCGTAGGAGTATCGAGTGGAATCTTCTTAAGCTAAGGACTGCTCGTTATTACTGCTCATAGCCTTGTGTTTCGTAAGTAATCGTTCTCAAACACTTCTTACGTAAAAAAAAGAATGTCGAAAAGAACAAAAATTATCATTCGGATAATGTGATCGCTTCACTATAGAAAAACTGCTCAAAGGAAAATCTTATTATAACTAGAAACAATGGAGAAATATAGAGACTAAAACGGCGCTCCAGAAATATTTCCTTCTTTGGGACCTTGGAACGTTTAAAGAAGTAGCAAAGGAAGCAACAGCCCAGTGTCTCCAAGACCGTCTTCTTAACCTTTTCACGACCGCGGCCATTTTCGCGTGAAGGGCATGTCGGACCATGTGTCAATGAAGCACAATCGGAACGCGCAATGAAATCAGTATGTGCGGTCCGTGAACCCATGCAAGAACATGGCGCTTTTCTCGAGATTCGTCAATTCTTTCATTATCTCATAGAACACAGTTTTCTTCAAATTATCGAACGATTTTTTAGATTCTCTCGCATTTTCCATGTCTCTCTAACATCTACTTATTCGCTATGTTCTTTTGCGCATGCCCGCATGTTCACAGACACCTCTCTGGCATGACAAAAAAAGGAATCCTCTGTTATCATACCGTGATGTTACTACCGCTTCGTATGGTCTTTTATGATAGTTATATATCTGCGCGTGTCTTTTTCACTGCCTATCTACCTGTGTACTCGTACGGTTCAGAACGTCTTCACGAGTTCTGTGGAACTCAAGCAAATTTTCCACTCAATTCTATGCCTCACAAACGTCGCCCACTGTGGTTTGATTTGAGAATGAGGACGTGTAGGAATCACATACCATGATCAGTAAAACAAATGCACCTGCGAGTACAGCTGTTTCATTTCAATTACGAACACTTCCGCTCAACGCTTAAATAGCAGCCCTAGAGAACGCTTGCATCTTGGTAGAACTCATTGCACAGCTCTTTTCGTCGTTCTGTCTTCTGGTCTTCTCAACATATGACTGACCCATCTTAGCTTCATAATTAGTGTGTGTTCTCGAGCATGACGATTACGAGATAGATGCTGAAGATCAGAGCTTTGCATTCCGACTAGATGTTGCGTGTATCGGTTACATTTTGGAAGACATCGTTCAAGCGCTCTTTGAGTACTATGCTGTATGCTCGACGTCGTTGAAGTATCAGCTCACGTCTCTGCTGCGAAGAAGAGCGTTGAGAACACAAACTAATCAAAATGTGTCTCCTTTGATAATTTTACATCTAATGTTTCCCCTCCACCATCTGAATCGGCTATTTGCAAGTGAAGCTGAGAATCCCTATCCACCAAGCAGTCTTGCTGTAAACTATGTGTTGGACGAACCATCGACTGACTCTGAACGTGCTGTGTGGTCAAAATGTAATGTATCAACATGAAAATGTTGGAAGAGAAAGCAGTTTTGGTTAACCCTTTGCGGTAAATAGTTATTACAACACAAAACGTTTAACCGTCTTACAACCGCGGCCATTTTCGGCAGCAGGCCACCGCGTAGCTTTATGTGTGGGTCACTTGAGATGTGCACTGGAATCAAGATGTACGGTCCGAAACACATGCACACTGAAATCATTGCGCGGCCTGGTAAAAAGTTAAAAGAAAGTGAATCCTTTTTCAGTTTAATGAACCCACGGTCCGATGAAAAACCTGTAGCAAAGTCTTTACTTCCAATGCTGACTGTGATCAATGTGAGGATTCGAAGAATTTTGTTTAGCATCGTGGAGTTTTGTCTGCCGTAAGGCTTCGCAAAGCCTTATAATCAGTAGAAATCTTGCGCTCATTTCCCGACCAGTCAACGGAAAATGGGAAATTCCTTTCTTTAATTGGGCTGCCAATAAACGTCACTTCCCAACTTTTTTTGAAGAGTATCTTTTAAAGATGGCTGGTTTAGGAACTATGGTGAAAACTCTGGTACGTTCTCTGCTCCTTCATCTGCTCACCATCACTGTAGTTTCGGGATGTTCAGTGATTCCAGGAGGAAACAAGTACTAATTAAAAGATTGTTCTTTTCTCATGAACACTTTTTTTCGCAATAAAATTTTTATTCACAAGCCTTAACCGTATCAGCATTCTTAATGCTTTATCACTTTTTAGAACGGTGGTAAAATAAAAAAACAATGTTCTAAGGAGAATAGCTTGGTCCACAGCTAAACAGAACCCACTCAGAATTTCTGAAATATACGATACCATTATGAGTATTAAAAGTTGTGGTTTCGGACACTATTTAATTATTTGCTCAAATAATTAATTTACTCGTTTAGCAAAGTTTATTAAAGACTGCTTTTATTTGGCTATTCGGAAGACTGCGAGACATATCCGTTCATTATTTACTCAGTCGAAAGCCGTGAAATTCAGCTAGCTCGAGGTCGTTCACTATTACCGGCTTCAGCTTGCCAGTGCCTATGGCTTACTCCACTGCAGCAAATGTGCCAGCTCAAGCCGTCGGAATTTCTACAAGTGCAGATGGAGCAAGAGCTTCTGTGAGGCGTATTGTAATGCAAGCAGTGAGTTCTCATTTTTTTGAACGCGTTGAAGGACAACTTTAGTTTGTCAGGAATTCGCCGGAATTTCGGCTCTAACGAGATTTCTATGGTCATATAAATTAAACTTACAAACTTCCATATTAAATCCTTCTATCGTGGGAATCTAAAAGAGCTAGTTTTCAAACACCAGGTTGAATAAATGTCTACGATGCAGGTAGCACAGTGATAATGTCGCCGGTCATCACGAGCACGATCCTGGTTCGATCCTGCCCTTGGGTCACCAAGCCTCTCATCTCTCCGGGATAGGGAAACTGGTACTGGACTAGTCCGAGAAAAATTTACCTTCTGCAATCCAAGTGAAAAACGCTCTAGCCCGGCTATCTCGTGACTACAGGAAGAATCTACGTCAACCAGCATTCAACTGTGTTCGTGATGAATGGAAAATACCCAAGCAGTAGCTGAAGCCCAGCGTAAGAAACTTGGAAGACCTTTCGTGGATGATGGACGCGAGGAAACAAATCGAATAGAGTGCGAAAACGTGCTTGGACCTTCGCAGTAGACGTGAAAGACTGATGGTGTAAAAAAAAGTTTTTTCCCATTTTTTTTAAGATACGAAAATCTTCTTGTCAGCAAAAACACTGTTTTCCAGGTGTTTGACGTTCTTGAACATCAGGCTCGTGCCGCCGGTCTCTCCGAGCCCATAATCCAAATCATTTTGGGTCAGCTCACTGTTAGCATTGCCTACGAACCTCTGCAGTGTGGGGACGTAACAGTCAACCATCGTAACCCTACAGTACAGATACCTGGTGGGTTTTCGACATTTAGCGACCGTTCGGCAGATTAAAGAGGTTAAGTACGCAAATACTCAGCGACCGAAGGCGTTGCAATCGTTTAGCATTTCGGCATACCTATTTAGCGATGATTGCAAAGCTGATTTTTATGACAAGCGTATACCTTTAATCGTCTTCTCGTTTTACGTTATTTCTATGAACAATTTGCGTTTTTACCTTTCAAAAAAAGAGCTGAAACATTGCTATTCATAGGTCGAATCGTCAAACGCGTGCCTCTTCGAAAGCTTAATTTATGTTTCGAATTCAATTTTAGGATTGTTCAATTCTACAAAAATCTCAAAAGTGTTGCTAGGTTTATGTTAAGGATTCGGATATGTTAGGGATTTATTAAGCAATGGCATTAAAAAAACACAGTTTTGGGAAAGGGTAAGACCGCCTGCTCGGGCCGTTAGACTGGTTGAAATTATGCCTTGTAGTAAAGCTATTTCTTTGCAGCACCGGCGCCCAATGTGATGCCGAGATGTATAGTCTTTGGCAATACAGTGACAGCAATATGCAATGCAGATTGCACGCTAAGCACTGGAGAGGGTGTTGAGGCTATTCCCGCCACAGCATTGTCAATTAAAGGAACTCTCACGGTTTGAATTGCAGTATTTTCTTTAAAATGATGCGTTTCCGAAAGAAAATCGCTTTTCCACAGACCACAAACGCGATCATGGCGAATTGGTCGAGAGAGATGTGGCAAGGCGTGGTGAACAGAGTGATTCGAACTTTGGCGACGGGGCCGTATGGATGGCAGTTCTTGTCCGCATTTGCCACCGTCTCATGAAACGAGGAACAAGGCGAGGAATGCCTGTGATGCGCAATCCATTTATGTGGCATTCTACACCATTACTTTACGAAACCAATAAACAAGTTAACCATAATAGTGCTCAATGACCAAGGAAACGTAAGCTTGCAGTAAAGTGTACAGCGTCAAAAAAAAATTCGTGAAGTCCGAGTGTGGAGATTGTGAAAATCCCCAAGGTGCAAAATGAGCGTGAAGAAAAGGAGCAAGCTTGTAACTGACTGGAATGCATCACACTTTTCGTCGAACGAAAAAAGTTGTAGGAGTTATATGAAAGTCACCTTATAACAGTAAAGGATCTAGAATAAACAATGCAAGCGGATTTATCTCGGAAACACATTGAAAATTCGACCAGAAAATAATTTCGCTGGGTCAACGAGGGCTTCTTGCATCTGGTGACAGAAAGTTTACAATGCAGCTTCGCGAAGGGTTTTCTTTCCTATCTCGAACTTCCCATTCTTTAAAATCCCTTCCGCCATCGTTCGTAATTTTTATGACGATGTCAAACAAATCCCATTTTATAACTCCCTGGCGACAGACCTCTTTCTCATAACTAAAGCTCTCTTCAATTCTAAAAGATTGCCGAATTTTCCACACCCACTCTTGAAGCCGCTCATCAACGACGGGAAAGGTGGCACCTGATATGAAATGTTGCTAGAACGAGCGCATAGGAAGAGAAGACGTATGGTATATTCGTCTCCGCAAGTACCACAAGAGATCAGGTAATATATTGGCGAAACGGGAAGACCTTTATGTATCCGTATAAAAATAACTCCTAGATGGCAAACGAAAAACAAGGAACGGTACGCCACTATGGACGAACAGGCTACAAAAGCTGTTTCCGAGATAAATCCGCTTGCATTGCTTATTCTAGATCCGGTGCAGTTCTAACCCTTGCATTTCTCTTTTGGCCAAAAGTGTCCTGTAATTGAGTCACTTACAAACTTGCTCTTTTCTTCACGCTCATTTTGCACCTTGGGAATTTTCAATCTGCTCAATAGGTCACGGCGTAAAATAGATTGTGCATCATAGACCGTTCTCGCTCAGTTTCTCGTTTTATGAGACGGTGGCAAATGCCGATGAGAACTGCCATCCATACGGCCCCATCGCCAAGGTTCGAATCACTCTGTTGACTACGCCTTGCCACATCTCTCTCGACCAATTCGCCATGATCGCGTTTGTGGTCTACAAAAAATCCGTTTTCTTTTCGAAGCATTTTATTGTAAAGAACAAAGCAATTAAAACCGCGAGAGTTCCTGAAATCGACAGCGCTGTGGTGGGAATAGCCTCAACACCGACCCCAGTGCTTAGCTTACAAGCTGCTTTGCAAATGGCTGTCACTGTATTGCCAAAGATTATACATCTCGGCATCACATTGTTCGCCGGTGCTGAAAGAAATAGCTTTACTACAAGGCATAATTCCAAACAGAAATCAAACATCGATGAAGTTTAATTTCTTTCTGGCTTTTTTCTTACATTAAATAGAAAACCGACGTACATACAATCGTCTACAAATAAGATTATTTATTTAGAAACAGAACGTGAAGTGAAATATTTTCAAGACAGTTCCCTATAATACTTCAGTCATGGTGAACAGCGGTGTTCTTTCTAAAGGAAAGGTGAATTTTCCACTAAAACCTTTTCTTCGGCGGCACTTTTGAGATTTCTGTAAACTTAGAAAGTCATAAAATTGAATTCGAAACATAAATTAAGCTTTCGAAGAGGCACGCATTTGACGATTCGACCTATGAATAGCAATGTTCCAGCTCTTTTTTTTTTGAATTCTGAAAACACAAAGCGTTTGCAGAAATGACGTAAAAGACGATTAAAAGATATACTCTTACCATAAAAATCAGCTTTGCTGCCGTCGCTATAGAGGTAAACCGAAATGCTCAACGATTTGCAACGTTTTCACGGTCGCGTGAGTATTTGGTCTTGAGTATTTTCCATTCATCACGAAGACAGTTGAATGCTGGTTAAGTAGATTCTTCCTGTAGTCACGAGATAGCCGGGCGACAACGTTTCCACTCGGATTGCAGAAGGTAAATTTTTCTCGGACTAGTCCAGTACCAGTTTCCCTATCCCGGAGAGATGAGAGGCTTGGTGACCCCTAGGACGGGATCGAACCAGGATCGTGCTCGTGATGACCGGCATCATTATCACTGTGCTACCTGCATCCCTAGACATTTATTCAACCCTGGTGTTTGAAAACTAGCTCTTTTAGATTCCCTACAATAGAAGGATTTAATATGGAAGTTTGTAAATGTAATTTCTATGACCATAGAAATCTCGTTAGAGCCGAAATTCCCGGCGAATTCCTGACAAACTAAAGTTGTCCTTCAACGCGTTCAAAAAATGAGAACTCACTGCTTGCATTACAATACGCCTCACAGAAGCTCTTGCTCCATCTGCACTTGTAGAAATTCCGACGGCTTGAGCTGGCACATTTGCTGCAGTGGAGTAAGCCATAGGCACTGGCAAGCTGAAGCCGGTAATAGTGAACGACCTCGAGCTAGCTGAATTTCACGGCTTTCGACTGAGTAAATAATGAACGGATATGTCTCGCAGTCTTCCGAATGGTCAAATAAAAGCAGACTTTAATAAACTTTGCTAGACGAATAAACTAATTATTTGAGCAAATAATTAAATAGTGTCCGAAACCACAACTTTTAATACTCATATTGGTATCGTATATTTCAGAAATTCTGCGTGGGTTCTGTTTAGCTGTGGACCAAGCTATTCTCCTTGGAACATTGTTTTTTATTCTACCACCGTTCTAAAAAGTGACAAAGCATTAAGAATGCTGATACGGTTAAGGCTTGTGAATAAAAGTTTTATTGCGAAAAAAAAGTGTTCATGAGAAAAGAACAATCTTTTAATTAGTACTTGTTCCTCCTGGAATCGCCGAACATCCCGAAACTACAGTGATGGTGAGCAGATGAATGAGCAGAGAACGTACCAGAGTTTTCACCATAGTTCCTAAACCAGCCATCTTTAAAAGATACTCTTCAAAAAAAAGTTGGGAAGTGACGTTTATTGGCAGCCCGAATTAAAGGAAAGGAATTCCCATTTTCCGTTGACTCGTCGAGAAATGAGAGCAAGATTTCTACTGATTATAAGCACATGTACGCTTGCGAAGCCTTACGGCAAGCAAAATTCCACGATGCTAAACAAAATTCTTCGAATCCTCACATTGATCACAGTCGGCATTGGAAGTAAAGACTTTGCTACAGGATTTTGATCGGACCGTGGGTTCGTTAAAGTGAAAAAGGATTGAGTTTCTCTTAACTTTTTTACGAGCACGCGCACTGATTTCAGTGTGCAAACCGTACGTCTTCGTTCCAGCGCGCATCTCAAGTGAGCTCCACAGAAAGGTACGCGGCGGCCTGCTATCAAAAATGGCCGCGGTTGTGAGAGAGTTGAAAAGTTTTCGTAATCGAACAAATAACTGAATTGAAGTGGCGAAATCTCGCCTTTTAATACTCATATTGGTGTGATATGTTGAGAAAAATTTGTACGGTCCTGCTAAACAGTAGGGCAACTATTTCCCGTTAAAATATTGTCCTTTGTATTGCGACCGGTTCTGAAGGAGATGAAGTGCCAGAGATATTAACAAGATTCAGGTTTATAAATATAAATTCGAAGTCGAAAATATTTGTAATAGAAAGAACAATCTTTTAATCTAGTACTTGGTCCTGCTGGAACCACTGCACATGCGAAACTACACCGATGCTGAGCAGAGGAAGAAGAAGAGTACGTGCCGAAACCCTTCGCCATGTTTCCTAAACTAGCCATCTTTAGAAGGATCATCCCCAAAAAAAAATTTGAAAATGCCATTTATTGGTAGGGCTCAATTAGAGAAATAATTGAAAAGTTTTTTCGTGGACTAGCCGAGTAATGAGCGCTATATTTCTACCCAGTTTAAGTATTTCTACTTCGGCGAAACCATATTTGGACTAAACTGCACAATTGCAAGCACAGTTCTTCGAATCCTCATCTTGATCACGACCAGCTTTTCCACTGCGGGTTACTCAACTCCCAGGCATACAGAAAACGGTAAACGAGATATAATCTATGTGAGACAACGGAGCTGAACAACATTCATGGAAGTGATTAGCAATAATTTAAGGAGTGCGCTGGGTTCTCAACAGGTACATTTTAAATTGGGTTTTCGCCTCCTTATTTCCATTGCAGTGACATTAAAATCTGACTTTCCCACAAATAAGAAAATTTGGAGTCGACGAAATGCCACACTCAAAAAAGAGCACTTTGATAAAGAAATGGAACAAGGGATAAATCGACTGACAAAGAGGATGCATATCTTCCGCCACACAACATTCTTAAAGGCAAATTCCTAAGCAGTGAAAATCGCATTTATCTAGCTCCTCTCGTTCTCCTCCTTAACATACTGCGGTTGTGAAAATTTTTTCTCTTTGATAACAACTCGGCTTGAGAACCAGAAGAAACTAATCTACAGAATTTCACAAAAGCATTCAAGAACTGCAACCCTAAGAATCAACTTTGTTAGAGCATCAAGAGCTTTAAGACGGGACCAGTATACGACACTTTTGTAGGACCGAGAGCCCTTTACAACGAAAAAACAACTGTGAGTCTCTTAACGCTTTCGCTGTCATATGCATTTGTTTCAATACGTAAGCTGATGTTCCCTTCGAACAGTATATTTAGTAGACTGCAATGTGCATCTCAAGTGCGCTCCAAGAACACGTCCTCTGATGGGTCCACCACGCGAAAATAGCGGCAGTCATGAGAATGTTGAACCCTTTGCATTGCAACAAAATTGTCCACCGAAAAGGACCAAAATTGCTTCTTTCTAACATGTCGATGCATCATATTTTGATAAGATAATTCTTTCACGACCGCTTTTATCGAGCGAATGACTCGTGGAACGCAGATTTTGTACTGGGGTTCGTCCATGGATAGGTATTCTCAGCTATGCTTGCAAAAAGTCGTTTCGAACGGTGGAATGGAATCAATGGATGTAAATAACATGAAGGAGACACATTTGGATTCAACAGTTTTTCCATTCAGCACTCCGTTATGCAGCGTAGAAAGTAGCAATGATACTTCAACTACGTCAACAATACCGCACTACTCACAGAACGCTGGAACGATGTCTTCTGAAATATACTCGGCACACACAATATTTAGCCGGAATGCGAAGCTGTGATCTCCGAAATCTTTCTTATCTCCAAGACCTAGCAGAAACATCGAGAACACATCGCTAGCGAAACACAGATGGGCTGGTCATATAATGAGAAGAACAAAAAAGGCAGATAGACGAAAAGAGCTGTAGAGTGAGCTCTACGAGGATGCAAAGTGTTCTCTAGGGCAGCCACCTAAAAGTTGGGCGGAAGTGTTCGTGACTAAAATGAAACAGCAGTACTCGCAGGTGCATTTGTTTTACAGATCGCAGTGTGATACTGGAAGACGTCACCACGCTCGAATCTAACCGCCACCACGAACGACGATTGCAAGCCAAAGAAAAAGAATGGAAAACGTGTTGAAGTCCTCACAAATCGTGTAGCACAGGCCTTTCATGGTATCCAATTACGTAAGCAGTAATGGAGAGACACAGAAATGCACACAAGTTATCAAAAGATAAACATGCGGAAAAATTGACAACTATCATCGTTAGGCAATGGACGATTTGTTTCACCACACGTAAGACGTGTCTATGCAAATGACAGCATACACAGAAGAACATAACGGATATGTAGTTGTGGAAACAACCTGAGGAAAGCTACCAATAGCACGATAATTTCAGTGACAACTGTGCGCCATGTCTTTTGCTCGGGGTCACGCACCACCCATTCTGGTTTCACTGCGCCTCCCGATTACGCTCCATTGACTCCGCTAACGTTGAGGGGCGTTCGTCTCCTTCGGAGCTGGATTGATCCGATCCGGGTGAAAATTATTCATCGAATCACTCTCACCTCAAAGATGCCAAAAGAGTGGAATGCATAATGCATACCGAAGAATTGGATTTACAACGAGCTTTTGATCCTCCATATTTCAATAGCAGAAGAACAAAACATTGTGTTGATTTTCGTGATCAATTTGTTGATAGCTCCTTCTCTCTTCATGCGTAGACGAGAGAGGGACAAAGCCCACTCAGGCCATCGCTGCAAAGAATGACTGAGAAAGTTGAAAACTAGAGTGTCGCACTTGAACCTTTATAGAAGTTCTATTGACAAAGTGCTTCTGTGCCAACATTCCATCCGAAATTTTGTGAGATGACTCACAGTAGCATACCTAGCTGTCGAATAAGTGCTGCTATCTTTCAAGGTATATATGCTACCAACATGACAATCTTGGAAGGTTGCAGCGCTTTGTGACCCTGAGGTGAAGTGTTAAATCCAGGTGCATTGCAGGGCACTTTTCATCACTGCACTACACGTTCCTACTTAGTTAGGATGGCGCATTCTTCTCTGCCGTTGCAATCCACTTGGATTTTTGGATAGCCCGTCCTCACTGGTAATGCATGCCCCGGCATAATCTACATTTTTCATAGTTTTGCCGGCTTAGTTACTGTGCTTCTCTGGAGTCCCAAGGTCAGCCTAGCGAAAGTTTGTCAACGCCGTCGTCACCACTGGCAGTCTCCGCCTTTGTGGATCAGAGGGAGATTTGCCACTATGTGGCCAGTTCAGCTAAAATGCCACAAACTGCTACTCTTGGTACGCATAGTACACAAAAAGCCCAATGGCGATCATATTGAAGTGACTGCACGGATTCTAGCGTAGGAATCAAAAACATTAACTCGCAAGACTGTTGAAGCGTTTTGGATGAATTTTAAAAATCAAAAGATGAATCGGAAAGACGAATATCTCACTATCATATGTGATTTGGTACCTTATTTCAAAATGATTTTTCTCACCACTGGGTGGATGTTGCTCGTCGTCCCACGTGAACAACAAGCGGGCAGTCCCACTGCGTTTATTTATGTGTTAGATCTTCATTAACACCTTGGTTTTTCCACCGAATAATTGAACTATTCTTGCATAAAATACGTCCATGCTCAGAGGAAGGCGAAATCGCCGAAACGTCAGCCATCGACGAATAACAACAACAACGACAACAACAATGACAACTATACCAACCTCGCATCAGCTCGAAAAAAGTTCAGTTCGTAAAAACATATAAGTAAATATGCCGATTATTTATGCCGAGTTTTATAGAAAGTCGATATTTTGACTTACCCAGTTATCTGAAGGCCAATATCGAGTGAAGTCAATCTCTTGAAATGAAGTAGAAACACACTGGCTTTCAAACACAATCTTGTTCGGCAGTGTTCCTGCAGTATTTAAGCCCAGGATAATTTCTTACTACTAAGAAATTAACCGATCTTTTGTTCTATCAAATATGGTAAGCAGAGTTACTGGTCCGAAGCAAGCCTGAAATGAGGTGGCTAGTAAAATGGTTTTCCGTTTGTTCGCTTTAACCTCTCATAAATGCCCACTTCGAAACAAGACGTATCGTATCTTCGCTGTCTTCTCTAAGAACATTCCTAAATTCTCCGATTTTGCGAGGCAAACATTAGAAGGGGCACTGTTTTTCGCATCATCGTAGCTGGATGTTCCTGGGTATCGGGCTGTGATTTACAGCGGTGGATCCATCCCTCAGCAGGGACTCCCAACCTGAGAAAGAGTCCAGCGTTTCGATTGGGAAGCACAGCTAAGAGCAAACCAATACTACGATCCGCCACCTCCCTGGTATCAAATTAGTTGAATGGTGGCAAAACTCTCTCTGATCCACAGAGGCGGCGACTGCCTGTGGTGGTAATGACCTCGGGTATACTTTGACCAGGGTGATCTCGGGACATTAGCTAAAAAAAGCAAAACTCCGAAAGAACGGAAATTACGCTGGGGCCCTCACAACCAGTGAAGACAGGCCATCCAAGTATCCAGGTAAATTACGTAGGTTACAATTCTACATAAGGAGCAGCCGTCCGTTCCTTGGCTATTTCTGCAGTCGTTAACTCTAACCATAGTGAAGTTCCCGTTTACCCAAAGATCTCATCGTACCCATGGAGCGCTGTAATTGCCAATCATCGAATTTCGCTACCATGTTGACTCACTCCAGTACTCCCACGACATTTTCGAGAGTAGAACCATACATTACAGAGTTGTACACTACATTGTTATTACATGACCTGTCACTGTATGTATCACACTGTGTAGGTCCCATCACATCTTCTACTGCTTCGTTTCCTCTCTTCCACCACTAAAGATGCCCTTCGAACTTTTTTCATCATGTCGATCCAGTTGTTTGATAGAAATTTTCACGCCTTCGTCGTGAATATCGTTGAGTGCTTGTCGAGTCCATTCTCCTTGGGATCCTTATATAGTCGTGCTAGGGTGCTTCCCGCAGTGAATTGAAAGAAGTGAACTTCTCCCAAGCATTCTGGTACCAATTTCTCGACATCGGAATGATGAGAGGCTTGGTTAGCCTGACACAGTGTCCGAATGGCGCATAGTAAGTTGGGCAGACCGCATGATGAAAGAGATCACTAACACTATGCTATTCGTTCCTAGCCGCGGAATCATACGACAGATGATTCGAGTTTTGTTCGATTTCTTGTGAACAAATGGAGGAAATCAGTCCTCACTGCTGTTTATGGCGACACTCACAGCTGTATCAGCGTCTTTCGTTTTTTGAACTTGCTTGCATTCGTCTACGACTGCCCATGTTTGTATCCAATAAGAAAGATTTCTTGATGGTAATTGGTTTACCTAGAAGCAATTAGTGCATCGAACTCACATTAATAAAACACCAGAATGTCCATGTAGTGCAATGAAGCAGATTACACCAAAAAGAAGTGGTGTTTGATTCGAACACTTCTCCAGGTAAAGAATACCAAGGCGGGGGTCCGTACATTGGAACTGTACTTGTCCACAATGATAAAAAACACTGGATTTAGAATTCAGTGGGCCACTGCAAATTACTCTTTAGGCTAAACGTGCTCTTAGCAAGATCTACAATCTGGGAAATTCGTTAGCGTCGAACGCATTTCCTTCTGTCTTTTTAAGGATGCCGAATATTAGCAGTCGAGTTCATGCTAATATAGCTAGGGACTGAGTTGTTCTTGCGTTAGTCGTGGTCTTTTCTAAAATGCTGTTTTGCATCACGGTGAGGCTGTGAAACTTAAAGGTTTTGCTTTGAAGTGATTAATACTTCCTACTGCAGTAATTCTTTGGTCGTTTCTCAATCGACCTCGAAATTGATTAATATTTCACTTTTCTTTCGACGATCGAACACGATTTTGTTAATGCAGGATTTGTTCACAACGGATAACGTTTAGGCAGTTTCGCTGCCTGGAAAGGTCATGTTTACTGCAATCTCTTCAGCCAAACGCTCTCATAACCTCAACAGAAAAGACCAGTCGTCTAAAATTAAATCTCATTGGAAACAACTTCTTTAGAACTTTTCTGGCTTTTATGAGTCTTCCTCTTATTGATGGAGAACAACCGCGTAGATTTTCCACTGGTGGATTAAGCGAGAGTCCTACAGTAGAAAACCAATCCGAAATTTTTGTACGAGATCACAGTTTACAGGGCATTTCATTCGTGCTGTTTGTCCTCGTGCTTTTCGAGAATAGTCCGAAATTGCTGCAAAGTTCTGCGCTGAAATTTTTGAATTCTGAGAGAAGATGGGGACTGCTACTTCAAAACCACCTTTTTCTAATTATTGGGCAGTAACCACTTTTTTAGAGAGTAGTGAGCTGCTAAATCGCTACGCTTTGAAAATTTATTGCTATTTCGTGTTGTCCTGTTACTTGGCTGTTCTTTCTTCTTTTGTCTTTTTTCTTTTCCTATTCTTTTGTTCTTGCTCCTCTCACGTCCTACCGTCAACAACTTTTCCCACACCAGTACAAAACTCCTTTCCGCACATTTGCTCAATTTGCAGATGCTCTTTCAAGCAGTGGATAAGACAAAGAATATTTGTCAACTATCTCGCAGAAGCACTGTGTTCTTCACTATGCGTTTAAACGACAGAGATTCTCTTCCAAGAACAAAACGGCTCTTCGAATTGTTGAAGGTAAGGGTAAAAATGCCAAGCACTGTTTCAAGAATTAAGGGATTTTTTCTTGAAAAACTCCTGATGTTGACGAGTTCACTATTCATTATACCGCCTTTTAATAGCTATTTACCTAGGTTGTCGTAAAAACTTAACGACATTGCAATCGTCATGCCGACCTCTCCGCTGTTATCAGTAGTTTTCAAAAACCGTTCGATCCACTACTTTTTAAGTAGAGGACGCTGAGTTGACAACTCCGAATTCACTGCACAGGCCAAATTATATATTCAGTCGCCTCTGTGTTTTTTGATGTAGTTCGACAAACGATAGTTCACTAACGGACAAATCAACCGATTTACTTTGTTTTGCTCTTCAATGCAGCCATGCTTAATAATACCCATAAAGTTTCCTTTCAATATATATATATATATATATATATATATATATATATATGATGTACGTCGATATAGCAGTAATCCCTGCAGAATTCTGGCTTGTTTCGGACTTGCGGTTTACGAAGGGATTTGAGACAAAGGAAATTCTATGAAGACGTTCCTGGGTGTGACAAGGACTGGATGACGACCTACTACTTATGCAGAAGCCGCTGCGTGCCAAACAACAAAAATCCAATAAAAACTGCAATAAATCTTCTCTTTTAACGTGCAGACAAAGAGGTCCGCATCCACATACACTGCCTCGTTTCAAAGCAAACCATCCACTTTTTTCTCCACTTGATAAATCCTTGTGTTCCTAAATTGTACATTAAATTACTGAACTTCTGACAAATTAAACACCCGTTTCACAACAGGAGCCGCGGTCTGGTTTGGCCTTAAACATGAAAAAAAAATGTTCCCTGAGCATGCAAATTAGGAAGTAATGAAGCAGGTGATCTGAATGAGTGATAAAAGCACAGCGTACGCTGTTTCTTTAAGTAAGAATTTCCGTCCCAAGAAACGTCGTTAAGATATGTCAAATCTTTGCGAGATTGACAAAGAGTCCAACCGATTGTCTACCATGGACAACGAAAACATCGCAGTGAGAAAGCAGTAAGCGATAGTCGAGGTGACAAACTACGATGAATGCCGAGGAATTTCTATATGGCGATCGTGGACTTGAGCTCAAAATTGCCTTCAACATGCCTTTGTGTATCTTTTTGTGTCTTTAGGAGCCGCGTGATTCTCATGAGATAAAAGAAAGGCTGAGCTTTCCAATCAACACTTTGTGCGCTTGAACGGGTTGTTGGGGTCTTCATAAATGAACCGCCAATGTTCAGCACGTCGTGTATTTCTCATTTTCATCGTTGCTAACTGACTTCGATGGCGGATATGGAAAATTACGTGTTTTGTGGAAACCAAAGACAACATTATTTACGTAAACAGGGTTTTTTTCCTTATAACCCATTAAAACCCAGTGTGAGTGAACGTTTCCGAGAAATCGTTGAAAGCCGAGGTAAAAAAAAATAGGTATGGGAGCGGAGAAACTGCGAAGCACGAGAAAGTTCGAAAGTGAAAAGATGCAGAAAAAATGATTCTTTCACAAAGTTACTTAGTTAACTTTATTTCGCCGGAATTGAGAAATTCTTGACGAGCGATTGGGTATACTTCTTCCTTAATTTTGAAGAAGCTTCACACCTGATGCTTTTATATTTTTTTGCCCAATAGTGTTAGAGATTTTCTTCAATTATGAAGACTTCATTTGACTCGTTCTGCATCCGTGGAATTCTTATTCCACTATTTAGAGGTTCACTAAAAATTCTTGATACATGGCATCGAATAGCATTTTTTCGCGCTTCATTGATTATTAAACATCTTTCTGGTTAGCAAGTTTATTTACTTCATTAGATAACGGCTTAAACTATCATATAAGTGGTGAGCTGTCCATTCAAAGTGGTTCTCGGCTTGTTGTTGGTTTCATGAGGTGGCAAATGCCTTGAAGAAGTTCGCCCCAAACGAACCCGATGCCAAGTATTGAATCACTCTGTTCACCACACCTTGCCACATCTGGCTGTTCCAATTCGCCATGACGATGTTGGTGGTCGTGAGAGTTCCTGAAATTCTCAAGTGCTTGGTAGGGATGCGCAATAGTTTCTGGTCAGTCCCTGTCACACGTTTTCGTTTTTCACTGCATTTGGCAGTCACCGTATTGCCAGCAACAATGCAGGTATTCATCTTGTTCTTTAGCGGAACTGTAAGGACCTCGTTTATTCAAATTTATTCAATGGTTCACAGCTTGGTTCCATTTAAAAGGCATGCAAAGAAGAATAAGTTCTTGTGGGTAATTTTTTCCATTTTCTAGTTTTCATTACTTCGCAGTAAAACAACGGATGTGAAAATAATGCTGCCTAGCAGCTAAGAAGTCAAACCATCTAAGAGGGGAATTTGTTGAGGCAGTTCAAACTAGGTGAGATTCAAAAATATTTTTGCTCTGAAACAATTGTAACTGCAGTTTTCAACACAGCAACGATCGATATATATTTATATAGGTGGTTCCGTTTCTGAAAACGCTTTTGAAATTACTGTACGAAGTACTGAAACAACGTCAAGAATACTTTTGCAAAGTGATTTAAACGCCAAATGAGACTATTCTTCACGATTCACCGACCAGTTTCAAGAAGTTCCTTCCAAAAAAACATCACCAGTTGTTCGGTCGAGTCACCAATATTTTATAAAAAAGCTGAAGAATATCCCATTTATAGAAGAAGGACTGAACATGGAAATTTCCGGCACTCCCACTGCTTCGTTGGCCCATTGACTTCTTCCAGAAGATGATCCGACTCGATACGACGATGAAGACACCACACTGAGTGTGCAAACGATTGCTAACCACCGACTCGGATCATCAGCTCTGAGTAAAATGAAGACGTCGAAATGTTACCCAGATATGGGAATTTATCCCACCATAACTCCCCACTAGTAAAGCGGCCACCTATATTTATTACATTTGCTTTTTCTCTGTAGACGCTCTTTACTTTTCTGTTAAAGAAAAGACAGCTCGGCAATAGAGGAAAGAATCAACGCGAACAATCTGAACAAAACGTTGCTATTGATAGCCTGCACGGTAAATAATTGATTGACAATTAATGCTCAGTTGTTATCTACCGCTTGTTATCTTTTCATGCCATGTTATTATGTGAAATATGTGCGCGTGTAGGGTAGTCGTCGGACGCGCACTGCGACATACATGGGATCTATCGTTGCGCTCCAGGCTAACGTAGCCCACCCTCTCTACGGGTTGGCAGGTTAGTGGAAGTCTTTCCTGGGAGGATAGCTGCACTGTTTCGATACATCGTCAAACTACCGCGAGTTGTTGTAAAGGCCAGATATATGTTCAATCACATACAACGACGCTTAATGAAGTCGAATGCATTGCGCATCCTTGAGGGAATTGATGAATGCCGTGAGCTTTATACAACCATTATGATGCTGAGATATTAAAGGAAAAAACTCGCAGCCCCATTTGAGTTTTGAACCCTTCAACGGCCTTCCGAGGGCTCACGTGTTATCAACTGCAGCAATGAGACCTTGCACTGCTTTTTTCTTGGCCAGTTTTTTATCAATGGGGTCGATCATGAAAGTACAGATCGGTGGGGAGTATAGTAACTATACCCCGAATATGGGGCGGGGATGGCATAGTTGTTAGTTAACAATCTATCATGAACCAAAGACCCTATAGTTCGATCCCGTTCACCATCACACCATGCTGGTCCTTTGTTTCGTCTTTTTCTCGGGCGTGTTTTATAGGTGCTATCAGCAATAGGTTAAACACCGATTTGTGATCTCCCAAATCGACCCCGTTTACGGGTGATTGCTGATGGAACCTATAAAAAAACGGTTAAGAAAGACGAAATGAACGGACCGGCATAGTGTGGTGATAAATGTTTTGGTCCCCGGAAAAGGAAATAGCTCGTTATTTCCCCATCGCAAACACCTGCGGTCCGGAGTTGTGCAAATATCTCAGCATCATTGTGGTTGCATCACACGTATTACTCTGCTATGAAAAATTGTGATAGGGAGTAAATAAAGGGTTAACATTGTGATTTGCACTACAACATCAGCTGAACTGGGTTCATTGCCGATTTGAGCTCCTTAAAATTTCAAATTTCGAAAATTTCTACTAAAACAAGTTGATTTCACGACAATTTATGAGTGAGAGCAGTCTATTGGACCTTATGTCATTCAGTATGAAACGATCAACTTTGCAATATGAAACCTTCAACCAATTGTTTTTTGGTGAAGAATATTTCGGACAAATTGGTGTTATAGATTCAAAACCTGCTCTTTGTCATCCTTTACGGACTTCTTCAGATTGAAAAGTTTCTCTACCCGCTCTTCAGTATGAATCGACGTGGTATTTGCAAACATTTCCCTTCGGGCTTAAATTGCTGGCCTACAGCATCTGCTCGAAACGCAACGACTTGGAGCATTTCCTTCAACGGAAAAAAAAACTGTTTGCCGTTTGTGTGAAATGTTCGAAACTGGATGTGAAAGCTCCGCAGGTATTACTCATGGATGACTTTCAACTAGGGCTGACGTTGAGGAATCCAGAGAGCGCGAGAGACGATGAATGACGGACCCACAAAAAACCAGCTCCACATCCAGTTAGAAAAGTGCGAAGAATTAAAGCAGTCACGAATTTCGTAAAACGGCTAATCACATTGTTCCATGCTGAAAGAAGTGTTGGTAAAAAGTATTTGGAAGTAAGCTAAAGAGATCGGATAAAAGTGAAAATTTTATCTTGCGTAATGAGAAATTCCATAGAGAACATTCTAACAGGTACACACGTAAAATCTGAGCACAATTAAGCGAAATACGAAAGAAAGACGCAGAATGAAAGTTCGCCGAAATGTCACGAAACACATGGATGATATTTTTCTAAACGAAGATAACCAGTAAGCAATCTGGCTTTGTGCTAAATACAAATCATACCGATCATTTAAATACGAAGAATGTTCCCGAAAGAACGGATGACTAGATTTCTACCTGAACACATTCCCGTCTCCTATTCTGGTTATGTTGGACCCCTTCAAATTCGTCAAGTGTTTCCGTTAGCGGTTGGAATGTCGGTGCTGTGAAGCTTGCTTGAGAACACTGCAAAGAAGGCAGTGTAGTTTTAGGGAAATAAAAGGATAAAGCTTCAGGCATTGATCCATCCCTAAGGGATGCGCCATGTGCTAGACTTAAACAAACGTCAAAATTTGACAGGTGTCTGTTTTGCAGTGGCACACCGATTGGAATCAAGGCAATGCTACTATCCACTCAGACAAATCTGGCACCAACTTGCCGACCCCAGAGGAATGGACGGTTTACCGAGTTCTGCCCGCTGGATCGAACCAACGATTACATATGTGTTGTATGCGATCATTGATTACTGAGCTACACACTCCCTAGATGAAGAAAGAATTCAATTTGATATGAAATGAATATTCTGATAGGCACTTCGCTGTAGATATGAGCGTGGTCAATGAGCCGCGCATCAAGAAATAGGGAAAACTAAGCAGCAACACAGCCAAAAGAACTCATCGAGCCTACCCGCACTCACCGGTATTTGTGCTGAAGGTAGTGTGTCGTCTTAATCGTTCATAAGTACATTCATTTTTAAGCGGAATCTAGCATCAGGTGTATGGAGTCTGTAAAACGCATATTTGCACAAGCACAAAACTCCCACCATTATGAAGAAAATAACTCTTCCAATAGTGCAAAATAACTAGAACGGACAAAAAAAAACAACATAAGGTAGTCCAGCGCAGCACCAGTTAGAACATACCGTGGACGGGAGATATTCATATTGAGGTTTGCATTGATTGAGATGAGAGGGTCGGTGACCGAACTGTTCACTGACGCTGTGTCTTGGTCAATGCCGAAGTGAGGTTGAGAACGTGCTGATGTGCTTTCACGATGACAGTTGTGAGTTGTGAGTTATGATGCGCCGAATTTGACAACGCTGACGAGGAATTGAGGGAGCACTGGAACAGAAACATTTGGCATGTCAAGTGTAGCTTCATCTTTCAAAACGAGAATTACACGTAGAGTTACTCCGTCACTGTTTCGTCTGTCAATGGAAGTTCTCAGAGACTCGTAGTGATGAGAACAAACCAAGTACCGTTAAACTTACCATCGTTAGAAGCAGTGAGGTAGTATTTTATAAACTTCTATTTAACGAAAACCGACCATCTGAACAATGTTACTTGGTAGGCCCTGCTTTGACGAGAACGCCAGAGGACACACGCCTTCTTTGCCAATCTCTACATTTCGACCCCGACAGAGTAATTCTGAACGAAAAGTTTTGCATACTTCATATTTCCAGAGATTTAGAGAGAGTAGTAAACAAACTCGTCATGAGCATGGTGCTAGTTCGATTTCGCTCCGGGTCAACTAAGCCTCTCATCCCCTCCCGGATTTGGAAAAGCTCCAGCCCTGCTATCTCAGGACTCCAGGCAGAATTGCTCGACCAGCATTCTAGGAAACGAATCGAACGTGAGAAGTGCTGGGATCCGCACGGTAGACGTGAAGACGGGTCAAATAAAAATAACAAAAAGTAAAAAACCTGTTTATGAGGCCTATTGACATTTTTGAGCTTCGATTTCTGATAACCAAACAAATAACAACCAAACAGGCAAACCAGTAGTACTGCTAGAACAGCAACGGCTACGGCGCCAATTACGAAGATGTTAGATGAGTTAGCCGTGCTCAGCAGAAAATCGCCTGTTTGAAACGTTAAACCAGATTTATAACCCTCTACTATCTTTTAAGAGGGATCTAGTGAAGTGAAAGAATGTAAAACAAAGTAAATTAAGAACGAGGAAGATAGTGAAACTCTTAATAAGAAGTATTACAATGCGGATTCTCCTTCATAAATTACCTCAACACAAAAAATCTTCAGAATAATTAAAACCGTTCTAACCTCAAGACTGATGGTAGCTCTGGTCTGTTGGATACGACTACTCGCTGCAGTCACCGTAATTTGTTGTACGGTATTATTTCTTCTTCCATCGGGATTCGATTTAAGCATTATCTAGAGGCTTCTCAGAAAAACGCAAGAATTGATGACAGCATAGTAAATCTAGAGACAGGGTAGTGAAATAGCTTACTACTCCTGAGCATTCTCCACTGTAAGCAGATCACTAGGTGCTTCGATTACCGAATTCTATTATTCAGGGATATTGTGCGCATCCACCACCGGCTACAGTACCGGACGCGGTTTTAAGGGGGTAAGGATCAGATTTTCAAATAAATGCCATATTGATCAAAAAAGGCGACTCAACGTGCTGTTAAAAGTAGTTACTGGCCCACGTGCTGTTCATGTGGGGTGGCCAGCAAGACCCACTCAGGAGTCGGAATATCATTTTGAAATAAGGTGCCAGGTTACATGCAACAGTGAGTGATTCGTCTTTATGGTTCATCAGTGTATTTTTGAAATTTATCCAAAACGCCTCGAGATCATGCGCGTTGATGTTTTCGATTCGTGCGCCAGGATACGGACACTCGCTTCGAAATCATCGCCATTGTGTTTATGTGCCCTATGCGTACCACTAGCATATAGCCACTTTCTGAGAACTCTATTTGAATGGCCAGAATGGAAGCCAGTTCTCTATTCGTTTTTTTTTCGTACATGTGAATTTTATGGACTCTGACTGTCTGGTTCACAAGAACAGATGGATGAGTGCTCTGAATTGTTAAACAGGCAGTCAGAGTATATAGAATTCACACTGGGAAAAACCAGCCGAGGTCTCGTTTCCATTCTTAAGCCTTCAAATTAGTAAGAAATTCAATTTTAGCTCTCAGGAAGTGGCTATATAACAAAAAAGGTATCGCAAGCCATATAGTAAAAGTATACTAGTTCAGTACCTCTCTTGTCATCCTTCACACATGAAAAAAGCACTTATCAAAAACATGTCCGTACGACTAAAAAATGTGTGCACAAGAGAAGAGGAAAGGAAGAAATCGCTAAACCTGCACGAAAAATGGCCATTTCCAATGGCTGCGAAGTAGAAGCCACTCGATTGGGACAAGAACGCAGAGTTGTTAGCCAAAATAATGTTTCGAACGTAGGTAAGATCCCTTTTAAGGTACTCTTCACATCAAGTGAAATAAGTTGCACCATTAAGAGGTGCTTAAGAAAAAGTGGTCTTGAAAATATGTAGCGATTGTTGACCTCCCATCGAATACTTCTCGCAGTCAATTAGTTTGCAACGGCCTCTATGATCGTTTGTGCTGCTCAGAAACCTCAATAATAGATCCCTAATGGGAGAGACAGGGGATTGCATAAGCTCTGGTGCAATATACTTGATCTTGTGTATGGCATGCGGTGACGAATATACTGGAGAAACGAATAGACCGCTTTGTATCCATATGGAAGCCCGCCTAGATGGGAAAGTCAAAATTCGGCAAAGAACTCCTTTGGGTACACGCAGTGTACAAAAGCGCAATTACGATGATTTCGAAGAGCGTTTGGGACTGTGTGTGCCAAGTGACAGCCGGCTAGAAATAACGTCGGAACGAAGAAAATCGCGTTTTTTGGCGTTTTCCGCGACAACTCCGCGAGCGGATAACTCGTCCGCGGCTGCAGTATCCGGCGTGGGCGTTTGTAAGTGTGCGCGACCAAGTGACAGCCAGCTGTAGATATCGAAAACCGCGCGAAAGCCGTGTTCGGAAGCGTTTTATAGTGTCCAACGGACAACTCGTCCACTTCGAGTGGGCGGTGGTTTTTTGCGTTTTTCTCGCTTAAAACGCGTTTTTGAGCGATTTCCTCGTGCGGATCCCCCCTCCTCGGCCCCCACCGCCGAGCGGACTTGGTACAACTCGGCAGCCATTCATTAACAGAACTTATCGGACGGTGATGGTAATAGACGGAAGTTTTCCAGTAACTGGACGAGGATTTATTGGGTTGAGGACTTCGCAGAGTTATATTTGAGACCTTCCTTTTCTGTATAACAGCGAAATGGTGCACCTTACCACAGTATTATAGTCCATCCCAACCGCATTGCTATCAGCATTTGGAAGTGTGTGTTGCAACCCTTGTCGTATCTGCTTCTGTATTTTTTACATCGGACCATATCGTATGGGAACCATATGGCATATGTTTATCATAGCCATAGGGAAGACAGTCAGTTCCTGTTCAAAACTTGGACTTTACACGTTTCAAGTAAGCGGCGATGCCGTCTTTTCAATACTTCAATAGTTCTTCATTAGGTGGGGAACATAAGCAATTGAGAACATAACAGACATATAAAGCAATGGAGAACATAACAGACATATAAAAGACTTCGCTATCCTTAAAGATATACATACTAGAACATCGAAAGGTATTGAACATAAGCTAAGAAGCAGGAGATGTCGAGCACAATATGCATGTCTGTGTTTTTCTTGAAGAGCAGACAAAAAAGTTGTATGTGCAAGACGGGTTACTAGATGGTAAACTTAGACATAGCGAAGATTTTTTGAAATCGATGTTAATGTGTTCATACGGAAACATGATATCAGAGTGCAAAAGTGGCTGAAGTTTCATTATGCCTTCCACAGCCGCCTACATATGAACGTATATCCACAAGACTACTCCATATAGATATGCAACCTTATGCGCACCAGACTATTTAGGCAGAAGATGTGTCTTAAGGACTTTCCTTGGGAAATGTAAAGCAGACTCTAGAAAAAAATGTCTGAATTAAAGAAAACGATCCAAACGATGCTTGAAGACGTGACTTTTCATAGCATTCCAATAACCAGAGTATTTGAGAAATTGAAAACCTCAGTGACTTATAGAAGAACATCGGTGTGGTCTAAAAACGATATAATTTCTTTGGAACAGTGTTCCATTAGTCACTCTGCTTACGAGTTTTTGACTGAATTATGCGAGCTGGTTAATGCTGTATTTGTTTCACTATGGCTAACTTCAGGGCGCGTGTGGCGCAGTTGTTGGAGGCGCCACTGCGACACGCCACGTGGAATCGATCCTTGCGTCCCAGGTTCACCAAGCCTTCCATTCCCTCCGGGGTTGGCAAGTAGGTAGAAGATATGTCTGTGAGGATAGCAGCACTGGCTCGATACATCGGTAGGCCACCGCGAGTCATTGTAAAGGCCAGATATGCATTCAGTCAGCTCCAACGATACCTAATGAAGAGTCGAATGCATGACGCATCCCTCAGGGATTGATCAACGCCGAGAGCTTTATCCTTTTTTTTATGGCTAACTTCTTTTCTATTCGAAACATTGGAAACACCAGCTCTGATGAATGGAATAAGTTTTGCGAGATTCAAAAAAAATTAGGTTCTAGAATAAAACAATTCCACTAAAACAAAAGGAATTTATTGTCGTCAGCGTAACGATTCTAACAGTTTTTTATTCTAAATAAACGCCATATTGATCAAAAAGTGCTATTACGAGTGGGACTGGTCCACGCGTTCACGCGGGCTCGCGAGTGAGACCCAGCAGTTTTTATTTTAGTTTGTAACAAAAGGTGAAACGTGAACTACTTATGGCTATGTACGAGTCGTATATGACTCGTTGGTTGTAGACTTCTCTCATGTCGTTGAGATGTTAATTCTAATGGAATCTCCATTCTTTCTCTTATATTTCAAAGAATGCTTTTTAAGCATATTTTTTGCCCCTGGTTTTGTCATAATTTAGATCGAAATCAGTGAATCTAAGATCGGGTGGGAGCGTAATGTGGTTTGCTGACTTTTACTGCTACGTTGTGAACAAGAAAGAAGAAAGAGCGATTTTCTCTTTTGGTTTACATTACACTTATGGAAGATCCATCAAGGTTTTTATTAATGTACACTTGAAGAAACATAGACTGTTGATGATGTTGACAGCGTCTAAAGGAAATATCGAGTGACGACTATGAACTTGTTTCACTTCGTTTTCATGAATGACTTAATTAAGTACTCATTCACTGATTCAGAAATGCAGCTGCGTATCCCTACAATAAATATACTGATGAACAAAGTTGATTAATAAACTTCAAAGAATATTTATAATGGTAGTGAAGCACTTGAGAAAGTATTTACGAAGTTACCGTATCACCTGTACCACCTGTAGTTCCGTTGATCGTCGAGTGACTCGAGCGGGCGCCAGTAAGTCTTCCATTTTTCCTTGTCGCGTGCAAAAGTAGCTCAGTGGGTTCTGCTTGCTCTAGCGACTCGTTGAGAATCATATCTTTTTTCTAGGCTTTTCGTGAAGAACTCTGACCATCGGGTCGGTGGTCTTCCTGTAGTGCGTTTAACATCCCCGAGGAATCCAGTCACTAACGGCTCATGTCCATCGGTTGTCATTCATACGCCTTACGTGTCCGGCCCACCTTATCTTCGATTGTCAGGCCTACAGAACGGCCTCTTTGATTTTTGATCGTCGACGCATGTCGGAGCTTAGACGCGTTAAGAGACGCTCAGTTGTTTTTTTCGTTGTGAAGGGCTGTCGGTCCTACCAAAGTGATGTACACTGGTCCCGTCTTAAAGCTCTTGATGCTCTGACAAAGTTGATTCTTAGGGTTGCAGTTCTTGAATGCTTTTGTGAAATTCTGTACAATAGTTTCTTTTGGTTCTCAAGCCGAGTTGTTATCAAAGAGAAAAATTTCACAACCACAGTATGTTAAGGAGGAGAACGAGAGGAGCTAAATAAATGCGATTTTCACTGCTTAGAAATTTGCTTTTAAGAAAGTTTGGTGGCGGAAGATGTGCATCCTCTTTGTCAGTCGATTTTCCCTTCTTCCATTTCTTTATCAAAGTGCTCTTTTTGAGTGTGGCATTTCGTCGACTCCACATTTTCTTATTTGTGGGAAAGTCAGAATTTAATGTCACTGCAATGGAAATAAGGAGGCTAAAACCCTAATTTGAAATGTACTAGTTGAGAACTCAGCGCACTCGTTAAATTATTGCTAATCACTTCCATGTATGTTGTTCACCTCCGTTGTCTCACAGAGATTATATCTCGTTTACCGCTTTCTGTTTGCCTCGGAATAGAGCAACCCTTCAGTGAAAATGTGTCCGTGATCAAGATGAGGATTCGAAGAACTGTGCTTGGAATTGTGCAGTTTTGTCCAAAGTATGGCTTCGCAGAAGTAGAAATGCTTAAACTGGGTGGAAATACAGCGCTCATTACTCGGCTAGTCCACGAAAACCTTTCAGTTATTTCTTTTATTGAGCCCTACCAATACATGGAATTTTCATATTTTTTTTTGGGATGATCCTTCTAAATGTGTCTTGTTTAGGAGACATGGCGAAGGATTCGGCACGTACTCTTCTTTCTTTCCTCTGCTCAGCATCGGTGTAGTTTCGCATGCGCAGTGGTTCCACGACCAAGTATGAATTAAAAGATTGTTCTTTTATTACAAATATTTTTCGACTTCGAACTTATATTTATAAACCTTAATCTTGTTAATATCTCTGGCACTTCATCTCCTTCAGAACCGGTCGCAATACAAAGGACAATATTTTAAGGGAAATAGTTGTCCCTACCGTTTAGCAGGACCGTACAAATTTTCTCAATATATCACACCAATACGAGTATTAAAAGGCGAGATTTCGCCACTTCGATTCAGCTATTGTTCAATTATTTACCTTATTTGTTCAGCAAAGTTTACTAATTCTAGGTTTTATTTGAAGATTCAAAAGATTGCGAGACATAGTTGCTTATTATTTGCTCAACCGAAAGTTGTGAAATTCAGCTGCTATGAGGTCCTTCACCGTTACGGGTTTCACCTTGTCGGTGTCTATAGTTTACTCAATGGCACCTGGTGCAGCTGCTCAGACAGTCGGTATTTCAACGAGTGAAGATGGAGCCAGAGCATTTGTGATGCGCATTATAATGCAAGCAGTGAGTTTCACTTTTTCTGAGATGTGCGATGAGATCTCTTGAAAAATTCGATAGAATTTTAGGTCCCAAATAGCAATTCAAAGTTCAGATAAATGAATAGAAATACCTCCATATAAGTTGAAGCGGCTGTTAAAAACTCTGTTTTTCAGGTGTTTGACGTTCTCCAACAGTAGGGTCGTGCCGATGGGCTCCCGGACCCCATAATCCAAATCATTTTGGGTCAGCTCACTGTAAACATCAACTATCAACCACTGAAATGCGACGCAGTTTCTGTCAACCCATTGCCAACAGCGAATTGTTAGTTTTAAATTTTCAACAACCGTTACAGAATTTCACATAAAGCTAGCGAAAACTGTAAAACCCTTTTCCCTTGAATGCTGTAAAGTATCGCGCCGTTTTGAAAAAAATTGTTGATGGCGTGAATACAACAAAGCAGTTTTTTTAAGTTGATTTGTGCAGTTCTTCAAGAGTGTTTTGAGACAAATGTAAGCGCTCAATTTCTAGATTGTAGCCACTGTTCTTACCATATCTACAGTTATTCATAACCATTGTGTTTACTGTAGTGCATATTACTTTTTGTTATTAATTATTGCTATTGAGAAGTTAGGATAGCTCCAACAAAGGCTTGCGTTTTTACACAAGCAATTTTATGTGGAAGTATTAATGCAGACTGTGAAGAGCTGAAAATAACCTTCATAAACTAGCTCTCTTCATTACATGGCTTTCGAATCGCGTTTTCTTTCTTTTCTTCCGAAACTCTATAATTTCAGGAACTCTTATGGTTTGAATCGCTTTCTTTCTTTAGGCAATTTCATTTTGAGAGAAAACAATCCTCCACAGAGCAAAAACGTCATCATGGCGAATTAGTCGGGAGAGATGTGGCAAGGCGTGGTGAACAGAGTGATTCGAACCTTGGCACTGGGTCTATATGGATCGAACTTCTTCTCGGCATTTGCCACCGTCTCAGGAAACTAGAACTCGTCGGCGAACTGCTTCCAGTGGACAACCCATTTATGCGACTTTTCAAATCGTTACCTTATGAACGAAATAAACTAGTTAATCACAAAACTGTTCAGTAATCAAGGGAACTTAGAAAATTGGAATAACGTGCACGGCATTAAGAATATTCACTAAATCTCTAAATAATTCCACTTGAAGAAAATATGCAGTTGGAAATCTCTTCATTTCTAATTGAAGAAAATTTCTCCTACTATTGGCCGAAAATGCGGAGAAGGATTGGGTATGAAGCAGTTTTAAAAGATGGCTCCAAACAAAATTGTGCCCAGTCACTCGGAAAGAATGTGTCACATCTGGTGATATAAATTTAAATTAAAAACAAACTTACGTAGTTTTTTAACGAAGGAGAACCGTGGACTCTCGACTCGGATCGTCGGCTCTGATGAAGACGAAGACGTGGAAACGTTGGCCGAATAAAACTTGTTTATCAACCTCGTTTAGGCTTATCAAAGAAAGAATAAAAGTTACACAACTCTTTCGCAAGGCCTAAATAAATTGGCGGAGGAATCATGTTCTTCTTCTTCATCTATTCGCTTTTCAACTTCTCATTCCTAGTTAACTGCTCCGCTCATATGCTTATTTTTTTTCTAGCATGACATTCAACGGGCTTTCGGAAGCATTCATACTCATTGGGTGCTAACGAATTATAGCAAACATTTCCCATGAATAAATTCTCATTTAGTTCCGAGAAATCCTTTAATTTTTCATATCCGCTTTCGAAGGGAGCACATATGAATGAGAATAGGCGACAACTTGAACCTTGGTGGCTTAGTTGCGAAAATGCAACACGACCCATTAAAGTTTCTTAAGTGTTGGTTAGGAAGTCTTTTGCTGTCTCGAGCTTTCTCGATCGCCTTAATCTCAGTGAAATCAAACACTTGTTCCAAAACTTTTCTAAGGGTACATACGGTACATAGAAGCATATTGATGGAGATTTAAAAATTTAAGCCACGATCCTCATATAGGATTTCCTGGGCATTCATAATATTTCTTCACCTCGACTATTGATTGCTGTTTTCTCACTACGGTGTCTTGATTGTCCTCGGTCGACAATCGGATAGTCTCTGTTTTGTTACCGAATAATGTAACATATCTCTGTGACATTGCTTACAATAGAAATTACTAGTTATGAAATACCACACGCTGTACTTTCATCACTTGTCTTGTTAAAGTGCATCATTACTTCTTCACCAGATACTCAAGAAGAAAGTCTTCCATGTTCAAGGCTTAACTAATCCACTGCTTTTGTTGGGAAGCTGCTCATTTAGTTTGGGAGAAGAATCAATATATCAAGGAATCCCTTAAAAATACAAAACTCGGAGTAACAACTGCTAGGTTTACTATCAAATGAAGAAATCCAGTTCGACATCGGCTTCTTCGTCTTCAAGTTGGAAGAGTGATTTCTAGCAGTTTTTATTAATGCATTATTTCTTTTCAAAGCCGGCTTTTTAACTCGATATGAGTAATCGGTACGTATCTAGGTATTTTGAATAATTTCAAAAGATCCAGATATTAACCACAAACAAAAAGGCCTTGTTTTCACACCTTATCTCGTCCAATGTCTCAGACTGATTTTTTACAGTGAGATCGGTGCATAACCAATATACACAAAATGTGTGCGGCTGACCTCCATCAATCAGTGGATAAAAGAACAAAAGATAAAGCTCGCGGCGTCGATCACTCGTTGAAGGGCGCGCTATGCATTCGACTTCACTAAGCATCGTTAGAGGTGACTGAATACATATGTGGCCTATACAGTGACTCAGAGTGGCCTACCGATGTATTGCTGCTATCCTACCAGACAGGGCTTGTGGCAATTTGGCGACCACGGAGAGATGATAGGGCTTGGTGAGCCTGGGGCGCAGGAATCACTCCCATATGTATTGTATCGTGCCTCTAACCAGTGCGCTATACGCGCCACTCAACATGTGGAAAAGAATCGGTATCGGAAAGAATGATTTCCGAAATGGGATTGAAATTTTGGCTTCATGGTTTTTCTGTTGAAGTTACAAAGTTAGATGTTTGGTCGACTGGATTGCAGCTAATTTGACACTTAATTACTGTTACTTCAAGCAAAGATCTTCCGCAAGAAACCATCGATTTGACACCTTTGTTCTTTTGCAAAACTGCACTTAAAAAAAGGTGATAACTGAAGGCCAAGCCAGTTGCATGTTACCAGCTTTTCTTGTTGTTTTCATAGACCGGAAAAGCGGTGATGGTGTTAGATTCCAAAAAGAACTGAATACCAATTTGCATGCTTTCGCTGTCATCTTACTCGCATTCCGTAGTTGGGACCGTTGCATCCGATGGCGAAGGAACGGTGGAAGCTGTTTTTTCTTACCATCGACGCCACCAGTTGTTACTTTATTTCGAAGCAATGCATGCGTCCAAGGTGGCATAAATAATCTTTCCGCATCATTGGTATTCGAAGACGAAAACATATAGAGTGATGGAGCGAACGTCCTCACATCGCTTTGCAACAGAGAATTCGAAGAACATGCTAAACACACAAAGAAGAGCATTAGGACTAACATCGAATTACTCAGTATTGCACAGCGATGGCAACTTCTGACCAGAAATTCACTTGGTATTAACGCGACTAACACTTCTCTAGTGTTTGTTGAAAGGAAAACTTGTCTCCTTCGTCGTTCACTTGTGTGTTATTGCACCGTCTGCTGCCAAACTAAGGCCGATAACATCCTTAACGCGTGCTGCCAGTCGCCTAGATGTTCACCATCAAACTGTGTTCTCAGTTGAGATCTTTTATCTGACCAAACATCTCTTTTCTCTCTCCCACTATCGCTGTCAAGCAAACGGGCTAAATTTGGCTCTCGTAGTTGGATATTCATGCGAAATTTTATGGTGAAGAAGTGTTGCTATTATTTGACAAAACCATCATTTCCAAATGCGCTTCGTGTTGAAGTCGTATACGAATTGGAAATTGTAAATTCGGAAAACGACTCTGCTGTTATTCATTTCGCAGCAGGAAAAACAGAGACCAAGAATATAAAACTTTTAACAAATGTTCCATGTTTGTTTGGTTTCTTTTCTCACGAGGAAACCGTTCAGATAATCTTGTGGAGCTCAGTAAGCACAAGCACAGGTGTCAGACGCAGAATCAGAACCTTGCACAAGAGTTTCCGACAAATGAGGAAATGAAGGCATTTATCAATAATCAATACTCTGTAACTCATCGAGCATTATTTTATTGTACGATGCATCCATTTTTGAAGAACTAATGTAAAACCGGGTATTTTTCGGTTTGAAAAAATACTCTGCATTCGCTGTGTGCTAGCTAATGTTACATCGACTGCTGCACAATGGATTGTCTTTTGAAAACGAAATTATTACCAACGGAGATCGACTCGATACGACGAGGAAGACATCACATCGAGAAGAAGAACGAGTGTGGGCTATCGATCACGATCATCGCCTCTGAGGAAGACGACGGCGTGGAAACGTTATCCCAATAGACCTTTTTGTGAACCTCGTGTTAGCCTAATAATCCAAGAAGGTAGTGATATAGAACAGTTTGACGAAGAATCGAACACACTTGTAATCAAATGTAATCTGCCAGTATTACGTGTATCACCTGCTATTCTACTAATCCCCAGTGACAAGATTCCTACTCTCAAAGAAGTGAGGAATCTAGTTAACGACGGTTCTTTTGCATCGACTTCTGTTCATAATCATCACGTGTCCGGCAAGCCTAGTTTCTGACATTTCGGCTTGTAAAGAGTGTCTCCGATTTTCGACTCTTAGCATGGGCCAGAGCTTCGGATTCTCTCTCATTTGCGCGATTTGGAGTACTCTCATCGTCCTCTTATGTTCGACGAAGCAAAGTGGTCTCTCATATTACTCGTAGCGACCAGTTTTCCACTGCCTATTTTTAAGCAGCGAGAACCACGGAGTCGAAAAGATGGGTCGCATTCGAGCTTGCTTTGTTCCTCCGATGCTTTTCAGAGCTTCCCATGCTGTTCGCTTCCTTCGATAGCTACCGTTAGTTGGTTTCCGATGTGGTCGTTGGTTACACTGTACAAGTTCACGAAAGTTATTCTGCAACGCCGAGACATCCTCATAACCAGACTACGAAGAACATCGCGTTTTTTATAAAAACAACTCGTAGGTATGGCTTGGAGGTTTGACAAGCACGGAGAACAGCACAAAGGAAAAAGCTAAATATTAGAAGAGTACCAAGATGGGCTGCATTCGGCGGGTCACTTAGCAATGGCTGCATAATGACTTCTTCGTTTTCGATAGTTGAAATCAGCTATTAACGAATTTCGAAACCTAGCCAGACGATCACGGTGAGGAAACGATGACACGAATTTCAAGAAATCCTACAAAGATTGCAGCAAGATTGTCTAGAATAAATCAGAAGAGATGATTTAGTGTTGTAACGTCGCAGAGATGTATGACACTCTGTAAAACTTATGTTGCCAAAGTTGGATGAGTTAGGCTGTGAGTCCTTACCCATCCCAGAAGACAAAGACGTCGAAACGTTAACCAAATAAAGCCTGTTTGTCAACCTCGTGTGTCAATCCTGCTAAGATGTAAAATATATTTGTGGCATTGCTTCTATTCCAATACTTTATTTATTAACTACTGCACTCTATTTTTTCATCACGCGTTGCAGTTCAACTGCTTCACGGGCATAATCACAGAAAAGCGTCTTTCCATCTTCAAGGGTAAAGTAATCCGTGGCTTTGGATGTGAAGCCAAGCATTTATTTTGTGAGAAAAATCTACAAATCAATGTATAACTTAAAAACATAAACGCCTATCACATGGAAAAAAAAGTGTTGTATTTGTTAGCAAACAAAGCAAGGTAGTTTGAT